>PISX010007499.1:0-88558 GCA_004024625.1 Mellivora capensis | reverse complement strand
CCCTCCTACACTGTTGGTGGGAATGCAAGTTGGTTGCTAGTTCTCTTTAAGGAGAAGCTTGGTGGGGGACGCCTGGGTGGCTCAGTTGTTTAAGCGGCTGCCTTCGGCTCAGGTCATGATCCCAGCATCCTGGGATCGAGTCCCGCATCTGGCTCCTTGCTTGGCGGGGAGCCTGCTTCTCCCTCTGCCTCAGCCTGCCACTCTGTCTGCCTGTGCTCGCTCGCTCTCCCTCTCTCTCTGACAAATAAATAAATTAAAAAAAAAAAAATGAAGCTTGGTGGAATGGAATCAACTCTTCTCAAAGCAGTTTTAAAATGATCCAGTAGCTCCTTTGTACTTTTGACCAAAGGAATTTTACCTGCTAATTACATCTCAACCTTCTCTGGTCTTCCCCATGATTATTGCAAAGCATGTGAGATGAAAAGAGAATATGACAATCTTAAAAATACAAGATGATCTTTTTCCATATAGTTTCTGTTTTTGTTTTTTTACTCATTTGGGTTTAGAGTAAGACTATTAGATTCAGGGAGAGTTACTTTCTTATTTTTAGAAAATCAGATTTACATTTTGAACATTCATTAATTTTTTTTTTTAAGAAAGTTAAAGTGTGGAAGATTCTTGTATTATTTGCTGGTGCTGCCATAACAAAATAATGAGGCAGTGAGTACTTAAGCAAGGAAATAATTTTCTCACAGTTCTAGAGGCTAGAATTCTAAGATTAAGATGCCAGCAGGTTTGGTTTCATTTGAGGACTCTTTCTTTGGCTTGCAGATAGCTTCCCCTGCCTTCTCCCTGTGTCTTCACATGATATTATTCCCTCTGTGTGTACCTATGTCTTAAGTTCATCTTCTTATAAGAACACCATTCATATTTGGTCAAGTCCAACCCCAATGACCTCATTTAAACACAATTACCTCTTTAAAGACCCTATCTCCAAATATAGTCACATTCTGAGTACTAAGGACTAGAACTTAACATACAAATTTGGGAGGACACAATGTAGTCCATAGCAATTATGTATCAGGGAGGTCACTTTCAAAGTAGAAAGATGATAAGATAGGAAGTTATTCAAGAATTTCAAGTGAAAAATGAAGAGAACCTAAACCTAAGGCATTGATAGTAGAAATGTAAATGAGATTGGAGATTAGCATGATAAATGGTTCTTTACCCCCTCACTTTCAATCTGTAGGTGTCTTTGGGTCTAGAAACAGTCACTTGTAAGCAGCATATCCATGGGTCTTATTTTTTTTATCCATTCAGATGCCATGTGTCTTTTGATTGGAGTATTTAGTTCATTGACATTCAATGTATTTATTGATAGATATGAATTTAGTGCCAGTGTATAACCTGTAAAGTCACTGTTTCTGTAGATTGTCTCCGTTCCTTTCTATGTTGCTTTTGGTCTTTCTTTCCTGCTCAGAGGGTCTCCTTTAATATTTTTTGCAAAGCTGGCTTAGTGTTCATGAACTCCTTCAGTTTTTGCTTGTTTTGGAAACTCATTATCTTTCCTTCTATTCTGAATGACAGGGTTGCTGGATAAAGTATTCTTGGTTGTGTATTTTTCCCATTTAGCATATATATATCATGCCACTTTCTTCTGGCCTGTCAAATTTCTGTGGACAGATATGCTGCTAACCTTATGTGTCTGCCCTTGTTGATTAAGGACTTTTTGTCCCTAGCTGCTTTCAGATTTCTCTTTACTTTTGTATTTTGCAGGTTTCACTCTGATCTGTCTTGGTGTTGACCTGTTTTTGTTGAATTTGAGGGGAGTTCTCTCTGCCTTTTAGGTTTGAATCCCTGTTTCCTTCCCCATAAGAGGGAAGTTCTCAGCTATAATTTGTTCAAATAAACCTGCTGCTCTGTTTTCTCATTCTTCTTCTGGGACTCCTATTATATAGATATTGTTGTGCTTTATGGAATCACTGAGTTCCCTGAGTCTTATTTGTGACCTAATTGTTTTCTTCCCTCTTCTTTTCAGTTTCATTGTTTTCCATAATTTTATCTTCTGTTTCACCTATTTATTCCTCTGCTTCTTCCCTCCTCATTGTGATTACATCCAGTTGGTTTTGGATCTCAGTTACAGCATTTTTTATTTCAGCCTGACTAGTTTTTAGGTCTTTTATCTCTGTAGAATCAGGGTTTCTCTGGTATCTTCAATGCTTTTTTCAAGCCCAGCTAGTATTAATATGACTATTGTTCCAAATTCTTATCCAGACATATTGCTTATATCTGTTTTGAACAAATCCCTGGCTGTGATTTCTTCTTGATCTTTCTTTTGGGGAAAATTTCTGTTTTGTCATTTTGTCCAGGTTTCTTTTGCATGTTATAAAATCTTGTTCTGTTTTCTGCTCCTGAGAGTAATGCTGTATTAAGAAGGGGGTTATACATTGTCCATGGCCTGGTGCTTCAGGAAGTGTTTCTGGTGTATGCTGTGTTCACTCCACTGTGGTGTTTTGGCTACTCTTTCCCACAGGTCAGTCCTCTGCAGAGTTTCTCCTTGCTTTCAGTGAGGAGGGTTTGAACCTTTAACTAAGTGTGCTTTGATTTGTTAAAATAAGCCTGGAAAAGAAAAAAGAGAAAGCCTGATCCAAGACAAAAGGAAGACAAACAAAAATGCCAACAGACAGACAAAAAAACTGTTTAAGTTTGATTCCAAAGAAAAACAAAGAATAAGAAAAGAAAAATTCTGACCCAAAAAATGAGGAAATGAAACAAAAAACAAACAAACAAAAAACCGTAAGCTTGATTCTAATGAAAAAAGAAAAAGCTTGGTCCTATTTCCACCAGAACTGAAGCCGACGCTTTGGAGCACGGAATGATCAGTAGCCTTGGTACCTGCAGGGGGCCTGTGTTGGTCCTTGGCCTGAGAGGCCCACTAGACTGGTGGCTCACAAGTCAGACCTTCCCTAGTAAAGATGCCCTTGCCAGCCCTGGGAGGTGGTGTTTGGTTTAAGTGGCTCCAGCCTCTTTTAGGGGTGTTGTGTTGCTTGCTTGCTCACTGAAGCCTCACCGAGCTTGTGGGTAGGGGTAGGAGGTAGAGATTCAAGACTGAGAGACATTAAACACAAAGATTTTTTTTTTGATTGTGCAGTTTTTCTTTTTTTTTTTTAACTTATTAACATATAATGTATTATTTGCTTCAGGGGTACAGGTCTGTGATTCATCAGTCTTACACAATTCACAGCACACCATAGTGCATACCCTCCCCAGTGTCCATAACCCAGCCACCCTATCACTCCCCACAACCCCCCAGCAATCCTCAGTTTGTTTCCTGAGATTATGAGTCTCTTATGGTTTGTATCCCTCTCTGGGTTCATCTTGTATCATTTTTACTCCCTTCACCTATGATCCTCTGTCTTGTTTCTCAAATTCCTCACATCAATGAGATCATATGGTAATTAATTGTCTTTCTCTGATAAACTTATTTCGCTTAGCATAATGGCCTCTAGTTCCATTCATGTTGTTGCAAATGGCAAGTTTTTTTTGATGGCTGCATAATATTTGTGTGTGTATGTGTGTGTGTGTGTGTGTGTACCACATTTTCTTTATTCATTCATCTGTCGATGGGCATCTAGGCTCTTTCCATGGTTTGGCTATTGTGGACATTGTTGCTATAAACATTTGGGTGCACGTGCCCCTTTGGATCACTACATTTGTATCTTTAGGGTAAATATCCAGCAGTGCAATTGCTGGATAATAGGGTAGCTCTATTTTCAACTTTTTGAGGAACCTCCATACCGTTTTCCAGAGTGGCTGCACCAGCTTGCCTCCCACCAACAGTGTAGGAGGGTTCCCCTTTCTCTGAATCCTTGCCAACACCTTAAACAGGAAGATTTTGATGCAAGACTTTGTTACTAAAGGTGGAGGAGTCTAGCATGACTCTCAGATTTCTCTAATCCAGGAGGAGAAACAGGTTTAAGGGAACAGATGTGAGGTGTGGGATGTCCCTGTTGAGTACCCACCACTTGGACAGCCAAACGACCTGGGTGGGGTCAGTTATCCCACTTTCTTCCTGATCCTACAGTGGCTCCTCACAGCATTGGCAACATTAGATAAAACTCAACCTGCAGTTTCTTTCCTCTGAACCTCCATTTGAATGTGCCTTAAGACACTTATAGCTCTTTTATTTTTAGTTAATTCTAATTCCTGTTCTTAAGTTCCTTTAAGGCAAGGACTACTGTTTCATTCATTTTTGCTAGTACATAATAGTTTGTGCTTAGCAAATTCTAGTTGAGGAAATGATTTCCAGGAGGATTGTTAGGAGTAAATTACTTATTCTCTGCACATTTTAATTACCTGTTTCATTTTCTTGATGCTTAACACCTGTTTCATTTTCTTGCAGAATGAGAAGACTTTGGGACATTCCATGAGTCATTCAAGTAACATTTCTAAGGTAGAGTGCCAATGAAATATGTTATTTTTGTAGTTTGGGGTTTGGTTTCTTCTATCTTGCAGGTGTTTGTACTCTTTATTTTTCAGTATGCGAAGTTATTGACACATTTCTTTAATCTGCTTTAGGACCATACAGTGAGGTATACGGCTGTTACTTTTTTCTAGCGAGGCAGTTCCAAATGTGCATTGAAGTTAGTGACTAATAGGAGAAAACCCTGTATTTCTTCCAGTGGAAATCATTTACTCTCAGGTTAAAAAAGATCTCAGAGAGTCACCAGAGAATCTGTCCCCTCAGGAGTGCATTTGACCGACAGTAACAAAAAGCCAACTCTGGTGCCCTCAGTAATTACGGGTTTATGTGGTCCTGATGATGAAGTGTATTTGGAGGTAGGTGGGCCAAGGCTGATGCAGTTGCTCCCAGGTGTTGTCAGGGACCCGGGCACTTTCTGTCCTCTCTGTGCCACTTTCCTTAGCACATTGTCATCCTCCTGCTTTAGTACTTCACTGTCTCAAGATGGGAGTTGGACCTCCAGGTATCATGGCCGTGGCCTTGGCAGGACTAAGAAGAATGATGAAGGATGGAGGGGTTTGTCAGCTGAGAGCAGCCCTTTTCAACAGGAAGGCCAGACGCAGCTGCCTGACTTCTGCTCACATTTCACTGGCCGGCACTGGATCACAGAGCTGCCTCCCGCTGAAGTGGCTAGGAAAATGAGAGGGTGAATTGGCCATCTGAAAGCACCTGACACACCTGTGGCGTAGTCACTCGAGTAGACTGCCAGGAGCATATCGGCTGCTATGGGTGACCCAGGAGCCAGCAGGCAAACTTGTCTGTAGGCACTGCTCAGTTCCCAGCCCAGACACGGGCTCCGGCCGATGTCATCCGTGCAGCGTATCTGTGTAGGTTCCTTGCAGAGATGGGCCTTCTCCTCATGTCTGTGTCAGCCGGCCACACACACATCCCGACAGGAAGGTCTGAACAGTGTGACGAAACCTGACCTGCTGTCTCGGGCCTCCTGAGTACTCAGAAATAAAGAGCCATGTTATATGCCATTTTAATTTACCAACTATACAGATACTTTCATTTGTAGCACCCTATTTTTTTTTTTAACTGAGAAGTAGAATCTAGCAAATCCTTTGAGGTGATCAGTCTGTTCTTAGGCATATTTCAGATCTCACCATATCATCCACCCACTTAGTTTTGCATAAAAAGAAAAGTCCATAGTGCTCAGTATGACACTGAAGGCCTTTTAGAGTGCTCCTTGGTGCATTCCTGACTTGACCTCTCCTCCTCCCCCCACCCCCAGAATAGTCTTTCAAGGCATAGACCTTGGCCATCTCAAATACCTTTCAACAAATAATCCCTCTTCTTCCAACCTCCATTTCTTTTCTTTTGCTGTTCATTCACCTGGGACTATCGGAGTTAATGGAACTGTGTAGTGGTAGGTCTTTGCTGTGTGCGTTAAATGCCCAGCTTTGTCCTACCCTCTTTGAAGGAGCTGTCCAACATTTAAGAATCAAGAAAAATGAGAAGATGTAGATCCATATGGCCTGTCTGCTTACGCCGAATTAAATATTTTAAAAGTATATAGTAGCACTCATTGCCTTGCCCCAATGGCTAGGGCAGTTCTGAAGGACAGCAACATCCTGTGCCTCAAATATATGTCTGTTTATGGTTTTAATAAGATTTTATTTGGAGGGAAGTTTCCTCCTACAGTTAAAAAAAACCAACAACATTGTAAATCACTGGCTTACATGGTCTATAGGAACATCTTAGGAGCTTGGTGCAGACTGAGTTGTGATATTCTGAGTTGCTCTGTGATAGTTTTCAAATTCTGTGAGTTTGATGGACAGGAATTTACTAGCCATGAGACTGTGAGGAAAGATACTTCCTCGATTTTTAATTTCCTGATGACTAAAATCAGGGAATAATACAACCTTCAGTGTTGCTGTGAGTCTTGGGGATAATGTTTGCAAGGAACCCTAGGGCAGCTCCCTCATTGCAGTGAATCAGTGAACTCACTGTAGTCAACCTTTGTTGAACCCTGGTGATCTCAGGTGGATTGGGGCATGCTGGTCCTTGATGAAAGCTGTTACTATTTTATTACTGATCAAAGGCAGGACTACATACTTTAAAATAAATATCAACTGGGGTGGAAATTAAATCTAATAAAAACTCTGGCCTTTTCTTTCTTCTTTCTTAACATATATTTTTATTATGTGTTCTTTGTGCCAGGCACTAAGCTGGGTACAGGCATAAAATGATGAGAGAGACAAACATGGGCACTGACGTAGCGCTTTCCTATGGGCGGGATTAGAGTGTTCTTAAAAAGCAGTTTTAGCTCCACACTTTGTCTTAGAAACGGGGTAACTGTGAAAGCCTCACAGCTTTCTGCCACAGAGTAGGAGCAAGAAGATGTGGGCCTCTTCCATTTTTAAAACAGGAGTTCCTGCACACAGAACTGGGGTCAGAAGGAAATCTCAGGAGTTGTGTGTTGTGCACACATTACTTCCCAGTGAACTATCAGCATGAAATTTTATTGCAAAATGTACCCCTCTGAAATAAGAAAGTTGTATAATGTGGAGTTGTTACGCACGAACCAGTTACATGGGGCTGGGAGGTGGGCAGGACTGCTATGAAAGAGAACTTTGTTTTTGAGAATGCAGTTCTTTCTTGCAATATCTATAAAATGAGCCTGTTGTCTGAGGCCACTTTAGGCCATGGCACATAAAACTCTATTTTCTTTTTTAAGATTTTATTACTTATTTATTTATTTGACAGAGAGAGAGAGAGAACACAAGCAGGCAGAGCAGCAGGGAGAGAGAGAGGGGGAAGCAGGCTCCCTGCTGAGCAGAGAGCCCGATGCGGGGCTCGATCCCAGGACCCTGAGATCCCGACCTGAGCTGAAGGCAGAGGCCTAACCCACTGAACCACCCAGGCGCCCCTAAAACTCTATTTTTAATATAGCAGACATACTTAGGCCGATGCCTCATACCCTTGAGAGAAGATAGAAAAAAAGGTTAGAACACAGGCATGGTTTATGCAACCTGAAATCTCCATTGTCTCTCGCTGACTCAGCCTCCGGCCGAGTTCAGTGCTGGCTGGTGTCGGGTTAGTCCGTCACCTGCAGTGTGCACGATGCTCCCGATGCTCCCTCGGTGTACTGCTTACTGGTAACTGAAGGTACATGAAGTTAGAGGTTGAGCGCAGGTGAAGATAAACCTTCCATCTGTCTCCTAGTGTTCCAGCTAGATCTTGTTACAGAGTCATGGGGTGTCTCATTCAGTGTTTGTTGGAGGCTCCCCATGTTTTGCTAAAGCCTCAGAAACCATGCGCCCCTTTCAAAGAAGGAAACGAAACGGGCAGATTAGATGGGCTGTGTGAGAGGCTGCTAGATGGCTCCTCTGGCTTTAAAATGGACATCCAGGTGTGATCCTCTTAGAGAGCTATTTAATTTAAGGAAGAATATTGGGACATTCAAGCAGTTTTGATTGCAAAGTCTACACCGAGTACTTTGTTTTGTATTAATGGTAATGATGTTAAGTGGGTATCATTTATTGAGGCTCTGTTACAAGTGCAAGTTTTCATGAAATTAGTCACCTCCTCCTAGTGGCCCATCCTAATCACTTAAGTGGTCGGTCCCCTAGGTACCTTTTCCTATTTTATTTTCAAGAGAACACCTATCACTCCCTGAGTTTTTATTGATTTTTTTTTCTGTTGTCCCTTCGCCCCACAAGTAAGTTCCATGAGGCTAAGGTTGTGTTTTGTTTACCCATAAATCTTCAGAGCCAAGGATAGACAGTAGCCTGGGAGCGGCTCAGTACATGTTTGTTGGATGAATGTGTGCATAGTGCTGTGCTAGACCCTTGACATCTAGCCCTCTGCTCTGTCCATCGTCACAGCCACATCCCGGGCCCAAGTCCCCTGGACTACCGCAGTAGCTTTCTAAGAATCTGCCTACATTCTTGCACCCTTCCAAATCAGCCTCCACCCCAGCAACCAGGTAAACAGAATCCCACTGGTTCTCATATAAGCCTTCAGTGGGTTCTTACTGAACTGAACTACATGCCTGTGTAGAATAAGATTCAAACTCTCTACCTTCGTGTGCCAGATCTGAGGTGATCTGGTCCTGGCCACATGCACACTCATTCATTTGAATCACTTACTATAGTTTATAATGATACTATAGCAGTATGTGGCCAATCCTTTATTCATTTATTTATTTCAAAAGATTTATTTATTTATTTATTTGACAGACAGAGATCACAAGTAGGCAGAGAGGTAGGCAAAGAGAGGGCAGGGGGGAAGCAGGCTCACCGCTGAGCAGAGAGCCTGATGTGGGGCTCGATCCCAGGACTCTGGGATCATGACCTGAGCCAAAGGTAGACGCTTTAACCCACTGAGCCACCCAGGCGCCCCTATTTATTTATTTTTATAAAGAAGCAGCAGTATTGCCCCCTAGGAAAAGATCTGTTCTGTTGACTCAGTGCCTAGAGAAGTTGAGGTGTGATGAGACCGCTGGAGGCATGCTTGTGGAAGGGGGGCACTTGAATGCAGCTCTCCATGCAGCCTGTCCTTGACCTTTGCCTTGCCAATGGGTCCTTGATCATGTGGGCCAGCAGTGTTCCCCAGGCAGGAGCCGTCTACACCCCACCCTCACCCCAAACACTACCTGTGCTGCTGTGTTTGCTTCATCATTTTCTTTCAACTGACTTACTCTAATTAAACTTGTTTGCTGTGAGAATTTTGTATCCCTCTGTGGTATCTGAAATCACATTTTTGATTTGCTAGTTTTCTGATGTGAAGTTAAAACAAAGATATTAAAAATGTGTTCTTCAGTACGTCACCTAAACTCCTGCCCTGTCACCCACCACTGCTCCTGATTCTGCCCTTTGTGAACTAGCACTGACGAACAAGGGGATTTGGGAGGCTGTGTGGTGGAGAGAGGGGAGGGCTCAACGGGGTCTCTCTGCTGCAGGAGTGTGGTGTGCGGCATCAGGTGGCCATCACTCCCAGGGTCATTTGGAGCTTGAGCTGGTGGAGGGAATGCAGTGAGGTACTGAGCAGAGCCTGAGGGTGGCCTCAGATGACCGCTTGTGGCAGGCCTGCCACATCAGATTTAGGTGATATGCTTCCCTGTCGTCCAGAGGAACATACCGCAGTTGCCCCTCACCTAAAGCCTTCCTCATCGCCCCAGCGTGAGGTACCATCATCTGTAACATAGATGAGACAAGGGGGCCCAGGGCAGCATGTATGAGGATTATGTGAGGTCAGATTTGGTCTCACACTTAACTCTGTGTCAACCATTGTGCTCCGAATGCTGAACCAGACAGAGGAGATGAATAAGCAGACCTCACCTCCAGAAAATTTGGAAAGCTGGAGAGAATTATTATGAAGGTAAAAGACAGGGGCTGAGGTAGAGAAAGAAAAGGAACAGAAGTTTAGAAGGGCTGCTTGGGAAAGGTGTGGCTGAGGAGGGGCTCCTTAAAGCAGGACATAAAACCGTAAAACTGTAAAACGTGAAAAGGAACAATGGGATTAAACTGTAGAAAACTGGTTGTCACCTCCTTGAGAAATCCAAGACAATAGGTAGAAATGAAAGGCAGCTGTACTGGGAGTGAAGACTGTCCTAACTGCCCAGTTGCACAGTGCCTGCTGACCATGCTGGCTGAGGGCATTTCATTGACGATCACCGTACTTCGGCTTAAAATTCTTCAGAGGAAGGTTGGAATTCGCTAGAGATGCTTGAACTCACTCAGTCCCACTGGAATTCTTTCAGGCACCAGGAATTTGCTTAGGCCTGGCTCATTGTAGGGGCTGGACTTTATAGAGCCTCTCCTCTGATCTCTCATAGCACATAGACATGGCATTAGTTTATCGTGAGGGAAGCATTCTCATTTGACCCTGAGAATTGGACTTGGTCCAGGTGACACCATTTTTTTGAGCAAATTCATGGTTGGTGGCACATAAAAGGAGATGGTAGTGGTGAGGTGAGCTAGACATACATCATGAAAATTGGAGCATGGGTCCTGTCCTTTCTGCACTCAGGCAGTTAGCCCTCCTAGGCTCTGACATTTGCTAAAGGCTGGTACCTAGTAGAATATTTTAGAGCTCTGCATAATTTTATTCAGATACCATGAGCCTTAGGTGTCTCTGGTTAATCAGATAATCCTGGGGACGAGTCCAACCAGACCTGTTGAAAGAGCACCTAAAATTATTGCTGTTCTATTGTTTGGCAAGCAGATCTGAGTGAATTTAAGCATTGGCTTTCCCAGATCTCTTGAATATTTTCTCGTTATCGCTGCTATTAGTTAGGAATGAGTTATAGTAGAATGTCATGTGTAGACATAAATGCAGCCTTAGGAGGGAGGCCATGGGCTGTGGTATTTTTGTCAAGACCAGTGTCTGCTTCTCTGTGTTTCTAAAGACAAAGCTGACGAGTGACAGACTTAGGTTGCTCAGACTTACAGGTTAAGTATAAGCCAAACTATACCTTTCTTAATTCGTATTGAAGAAAACATCAGTCCTAAGGACGAGATACGAACTTTCCTGCGGCAGGAACAGGGAAGTGACATTGGAGGAGCTGCGTGGCCTCACCCGCACGGTGTCGTCTCACTTGGGATGCTGACGGAGTGCCATGGGCACTGTTTTGCTGAGTGGCTCACCTTTTGTAGAGATTGACCATATTTTCATGTATTTTTTTTTCTTCTGACTGTAATTTCATTTTTGGCTAAAGCTTTAGATGAGCGGTTTTCAAAACTTGGTTGAGTCTTCTCAGGGAGAAGGGGCAAGGTTAAAATCAGTGTCATAACCTCAGATTATTTAATCTGCAGATTATTTAATTGCCTTTTTCACTCTTAGTCTCTCATGAGTGTACAGAGGAGCCGCCTGGGGTTGTGCAGCCTGTGAGATGGCATCTTCTCTCTGGCACTAGTGGGACGTGTGCTGGTGGCCTTGTGTTTTAAAGTTCTCTTTTCTTTTTAGAAAGAGAGAGGAGGGGGAGGGGCAGAAGGAGAGGAAAGAGTGACTCTGAAGCAGGCTCCATGCCCAGGGAAGAGCCACACTCGGGGCTCAGTCTCACGACCCTGAGGTCATGACCCGAGCTGAAATCAAGAGTTGGACACTTACTGGGGCGCCTGGGTGGCTCAGTGGGTTAAAGCCTCTGCCTTCGGCTCAGGTCATGATCTCAGGGTCCTGGGATCGAGCCCCGCATTGGGCTCTCTGCTCAGCAGGGAGCCTGCTTCCCCCTCTCTCTCTGCCTGCCTCTCTGCCTACTTGTGCTCTCTCTCTGTCAAATAAATTAAAAAAAAAAAAGAGTTGGACACTTACTGACTTAGAACCCAGGAGCCCCTTTTTGTTTTAATGTTTTCTAATATAGTAAAGATTGATTGATGTAACCCTCATGAACACAAGCTCTTTGAAGGGCTCAGTGATTTTTGATAGCAGAAAGGGGTCCTTCATGAGACCCACACATTTGAGAACCCGTTTTATGCCTGTGAACAGGCAGTCACTTCAGAGTGTACTTGTTTTATTCATTCAGAAGTGTCCTTGAACACCTACTGTGTGCCAGGCACTATGCTAGGCCAAACCATGGCTTCTGAGTTAGCATATTATTCCAGAATCATCTTTTGATAAAGCTTCGTAAGTGCTGTGAAAGAAAAGAACGGGGTTACAAGGACAGTGAAAAGCCCCTTCTGAAGAGAAATCTGAGGAGAGGCTGGTCCTACTGGATGGGGTATGGAGCATCCCCAGGAAGAGCGAGGGGCTGTACAGTGTTGGGTGACCCAACACCATGATTTTGGATCTTTTTATGGTTACACTTGTACTTTCTGGGAATGTGAAGCTATCTTTGCTCAGAAATCACTGCCTTCAATGTAATTTATTGAAAACCAGCTATATTTGTAATGTTCCCAGCAATAGCTAAAAGCCTGCTTTGGAAGATGAGCCATGAGAAAGTTCCTTCAGTTGTCGCTTTGCCTCTAACAGTGCTGTGATATGTGTCCCTCGTTGTGCTGGGGAATGTATTATTATTCCTGTGATTCTCTAACTGTCTCTAAAAGGCCACCATAGAACAGAGTTCAGTGTTAGCACTACTTGCTAGGCAATAAGGAGAGTCGTTTATAATGGAACTCATTTGAGGATTCAGTAGTTTTATTGTACACTCTCCTCCATGAATCCTATATTGTATATATTCTATATTTACTTTCTTAATCGTCAGTTTTAATTAACTGCCATTGTGAAAGCTGGTTCTTGGCACAGCCCTTCATCAGGAGTCAACATGTGTTTATCAGAGCAGCCACAGAACTGGCCTCTCCTTCAATTGTAGCTCATTTTCGAAGTTGAATTCAACTGGGTATTTATAGAAACCAGGGTCTCTATTTATAAGGAAGCATTTGTTTTCACAGAGCAACTTCTGTACTAAGTGGAAAGTTTGCTGAAATGAAGTCGCAGTCTCTATTGCAGTTTCTAAACACCAAGTTAGACTTTATTTGGCGTTATTTATATGAAGTCAGGTCTGCTGAGCTGGCAGTAAGGAGCAGATGATTATCTCCCAGTTTGGGAGGGAGCGAGGATGGCAGCAGTGTTTAGTAAGTACTGAGCAGTGAGTAAGTGTCAGGCAGCCTGGTAAGCACTGCTTCTAAAATGCCCCACCCCGACACCCAGACCCTGTGCCTATGTGACGCCTGTATGTGACGAGGCGCCATTCCCAGGATATTGTGTTGTAACGAATGGAATCCCATGAGCTCTTAAAAGCAGAGCACTTTCTCTAGCTGGTGGCAGAAGAGGACATGAGACACTGGAAGTAAGAGTGGTCACTTGTAACAGGAGCCCCACTTGTCTCTTACTCTCCTTATCCAGTCGCTCTTCAAACTGCTCCTGGCTTAAAAGCAAATGAACCCAACCAGACCATTTCTTGTGGCCCCTATACCTGTTGATGTAAATCAGATGGGTGAATTCACCTTTGTTGGGGGCCTGAGCCCCAGATGTTTAAAAGTAGCTTTGTCAGTAAAGGAAAAGAAGACCCACTGAGGGTTTACAGCAGAGAAGGAGGGAACGGGTGGTAGAGAGAAGGAGGTTGGGAAGTAACCTACTGGAAGGAGCAGGGAAAGGACATGAAGCGAGAAGAGAGCTGGGGAAGGTCCGGCTGGTGTCCTGCAGTGAGAAAGTCCCTCTGATGTGAAATTGTTAAGTTCCCGGCATGAACGGAGAAATGTACTTTACGAGTCTGTCATGATAGCCCTTTCTGTGGCAGCAAGTTCTCGCAAAAGGAAATGCCAGCTTCTACTAAAGCTATATGGGAAGTTTTCCTTTGGTTGTTTTTGGCAGCATTGATAAAAGAATTTAAAACAACGAGTCTGATAGGAAAAGACGACCCTCAAGTGACTTGAGTACTGAGGAATTGTTTAAAATTGTCATTCCTAAGAAATACAATCAACTGGGTTTATGCCTAGATGCAATCCAGAGGTTTGTTTGCATAATTGATTACGACATCTTAAGAAGAGGGGATTTTTTACGAAAATTTTTTTGTAGTGAGATTGCTTTACATTCCTTTACAGGACCAGAAAATCTCTTGTTTGAGAACCAACAAAGAGCTTTGGGAACACAGGGCTTTAGTTTTTTCGGCACATGGGAATGTTCTCATTATGAGCATTTACACGTACTTTTATCAGCAACATTCCTGTGTGGTCTGATCTTGTAGAAGAGAGCGGGTTCTCTCCTTTTCCCTTAAGGCAGACTACTTAAGGCGACTACTGCTGGCTCATAGCCTCCCCCATGCCACCGGGCTGCTTTCCTCAGGATAAGCGGGAAAGCTGTTTGGCGCTCCAGGCCTCTGAGAGGGAACCGTGGCCCCTGACCTATCTTGACCTCCCCAGTTGGACCCTAGCACTGTATTTGAACTGTATTTGTAGGCTACATTTTGTCCTTGCTGTTAACGATCAATCCAGTCTTTTAAATCCTCATCGGTAGGTTGATAGATTTTACTCAGCTTGATACCAGCAGCAAGTTAAGCTCTTTAAAATCGTTGATGCTGTGGTTTGGTGATCATTTTACATGTAGACTGGTCCTGAACTTCAGTGTGGGCTCCTCTTTAACTGGAAACAGCAGGAGCCTCTTATGAGATCTGTGATGGCCCCACAAATCTTGCTTGTTTTCTCATTCTTATTGGAGAAGGAGTCCGCCACGATAAGAAATTTGTTGGTTTGTGTGTCTGTCTGCATTTATTTATTTATAAAGATTTCATTTATTGAGAGAATGAGAATTATGAGAGAGAGAAAGAGAGAGAGAGAGATGAGCAGGGGGGAGGGGTAGAAGGAGATGCAGACTCCTTGCTGAGCAGGGAGCCCCATGTGGAATTTGATCTCAGGACCCTGGGATCATGACCTGAACTGAAGGCAGATGCTTTACTGAGACACCCAGGTGCTCTTGTTGGTTTGTGTTTATATCAAACAACAGAAAGTAGATTTTAAAAATTTCCTTGAAACCTCATGATCTAATGAGAAGAGAAAATTTTTCTCTATAATTGGGAGGCTTGTTGAGGCTTGGACGTTACCTGTTGAAGGTGTCTTGTGATATTTTTGTGGGATTAGATAGGATGAAATGAGGACAGGGACACAGAGAGAGGATGCTGAGACTATTCCTTTTTCCTGAATAAGCAGATCATGGGCTTAGGACTGCTGCCACCAACTCAAAGGCATGATACTTTGCTGCAAGTACACAGGTGACTCTGCGGGTTCCCAGGGGTACGCCTGAGACACGGAATCCATAGGGAAGTGATCCCAGCTCCTGCTGTGGGTGTGGACCATCTCCCTGCTTCCTCAGTGCAGGCTTTGTTTTGCCCTGAGGCTCTTCTCTCCTGCCTTCAGGCACTCCCTTGTTTTCGGGCGTGTGATGATGCTCTCACAACCCTAGACTTCCCTTTTTGACCTGGGTCACTTGAACTCAGGACAGGAGTGAGAAGCCATTTTCTTTTGATTTCAGCTTCCCATCTGAGACCTGCCGCCTCCCAGGACACTGAATATTTTCCACGTTCAGTTAGAACATGTAGATTCTTTGGTGACTCAGCAGGTGTGCTAGTTGAGTACTACTGCATGGTTTTAGCACACACATGCAGTGTGATATCATGTAACTTCTTGGACCAAGTTTCAGGTTGAGCTGGATTTAAAGTGATGTTTAGTTCTCCTGCTGGGAAGCAGGAAGAGTGGTCCACTGAAGCCCTCAATCCAACTTCCAGGCCTGGCTCTCTCCCCGCGTGGGCGCATTTACTGGGGAGGGCAGATGGGGAGAGCTTCTGGACAGTGGTGCTGCTGGCTTGGTGGCTGGTCCATGGCAGGGGTCCCGTAGCTTCAGTGTCAGGATGAGGGCGTGGCCCTGGGGGATGGCGCTTAGCAAGACTGGGGGGTTTTCCTCAGAGGGGGAATTGTGGGGCTCCCTTGAAGGAAGGAGCAGGGCCGAAGGCCACTTGGGGAGGCCTGGGGAAGGTAGGGTGGGGAAGGAAGGGAGGTAATGTAGGCTTGCTCTTAGTACTGCTTTCGTGTGGCTGTTCAGGTTGTGTGGGGCAGATAGGCTGACTGTGTTAGGAGGGAGGAATGCATTTATGTGAAAGTACATGGTGCTCTGAGGGCCGTGGGAACTCAGGAATGTGTGTCTAGAGAAGGCTTAGCAAGGAGCCGGCAGAGGGAGGCTCAGGTACACTCTTCCTGTTTCTCTCTTTCCACTGTGGTGCTCCTTCACCCTCCTTGAGCTCCTTTCTCATTTTGGCTTGTTTATAAACCCTCAGGGCCCTTGCTCTAGGTTGTGACACATTCTTTCAAATTTAAATTTTCTTGATTCTTTTTCTTAATTTCCAATCCCTTGATTAGAACTCTTGGGAACCTTCTGTGCTCAGCCCCATCCTGGGCCCCAGGTTGAGCTATGGATTGATGGCCCTGTGGTCAACTCATTTCCCTTCTGTGTAAAGAGATCCAGTGGGGTAGCAAGGTTTCCTGGACCCAGTGTGAGGTGAGTAGGAGAGAGCCCTCACATCCAGCCACCCTGATTAGGATTACCCCCAGAACCAGGTTAAAGAGTGCCAGGTGGGCAAGGTAAGCCCTGGCAGGGAGGGCCCCTCACATTTCTTTTGCATTTGCATATGCCATCTGGTACTTGATTTCCTTCTTTCTTCCTTCCTTCTTCCTTCCTTCCTCCCTTCCTTCCTTCCTTCCTTCCTTCCTTCCTTCCTTCCTTCTTGTAGGCTTCCAATGTGGGGCTTGAACTTATATGACCCTGAGATCAAGAGTTGCACGCTCTACCGACAGAGCCAGCCAGGCATATGCCCCCCTGTCTAGTACTTGGTATCTTGACTATGTATGAACTAATTAAATTCAGATGCTCAGTAAATAAGGATCACTGAATCTGCCGGAGGTTGGTGTTGCTGCTTTAGAGTCTCAGATCGTTCTTGGCTACGCTTTTACCCACACAGAACAAAAGAGTGCTGTTTGATTTGTCTTGCCTCCGCACATCAGGACCTTAAATATGTATTACTTCGCCAGCAGTTGGAAATAGCAGGTGTTCTTAGATTCTCTGTCCATTGTCCTCCAGAAGGAGGTGGTATTCACCGTCCTCTTTGCTCTTTCCTCTGACACTGACCGGGGGTGTGTCGTTGCAGGCTGGGGGTTCCTCGTTGGCGTCGGCTCCGGTATCCGCCTTCCCTCGCTCTTCTGTCACGCCGTCCAATCAGGACATCTGCAGGTAACGCTCCGCTTCACATGCTGGAGTGGTTCATGTGACATCCCAGAAATACGCATTAGTGTCTGCAGGTTCTCGATTTTCCGTTTGCTCGGTCAGTATGCCTTTGCTGTAAACAGCTGGCTCAGTTTTCTGTGCTGTTTGCTCCCCAGGTTACCACTCGAGTCTCATTTCTTCCCTTGGATGTCTGTTCTCCTTTAAGATTGTTTTTACTTTCTGTGCTTTTATTCCACTGTTCTCTGCATGCAGTTCCAGGGCAGTGTGTTCTGAGTGTTGTCACCACAGTCCCGTGCAGTCTGCTGTTGTCTTGAAAGCTCCTCCAGGCCCGAGTTCTCTGACACAAGGGCTCACTGTGACAGTTATCTGTAAAGACACATTGTCCAAGAGAAATTCCTGTGGTTCCGAATGGGCCCAGGCCTTGAAGCCTGCTGACAATACCAAAGCCAGAAGAACACTGAAGTTCTCAAAATCCCTAAATGATGTGGGTGAGAAGGCCCAGGATACTGTGGAAACTTTTGACTACGTGGAAAGAACTTGCTCCGAAGGGAAATTGATCCTCCCTCCAGATCCGGGTCTGAGAATTAACAGGTTCCATCAGAAGGAAAAAAGAGCACTGCATCACAAACCTGTTGGCAATTCCAAACATTCTTGTGTTTCCTCCCTTTCTGCCCATCGGCCAACTGCCTCAGAGGCGGAAGCTGGCAAGGGGGGCATGCACGTCCCTCTTTTGGAAGAGAAAGCGGATGGCGACGCTGTGTCCCGGGGCCGGCGGCTGCTCCAGTACCTGTTCTCGCTCTCACATGGCTCGAGCGCCAGCAGCCTGCACAGGTTCCAGGAGCTGGAGAGCCGTGCTGCCCACCTGCACACCACCAAGTCCTCTAGCGGGCTGGCAGGGAGCACGGGCTTCTACTCTGATGAAATGGGAGACGACGATGTCTTTGAGGACAGCACATCTGCAAAATGGAAGAGCAAGGTCCTGCGGGCGCCCCTCTGCTCAGTGGAGAAGGACAGTGACCTGGATTGTCCTTCTCCCCCCTCTGAAAAATGCCCCCCCATCTCTCCTGTGTCTACATCAGGGGATGCCTGCAGGTTGGTTTGCCAAGAACCAGCGTTCTGGCCAGCTCTGCTCCCCATACCTCGGTGGCCTCATCTTGCTTTAATATGTGAAGTTTCAGGAAAATGAAGTAATGGGCGGTAGGTAGATGATTGTGGGTTGATAGCTTCTTCTAGAAGAGCAGAGTATTGGTGTCTTTTGACAAATTTTTATGAGCTGGGTCCCAAATAGTTTCACAGATGACAAAGGAGGAAGAAGCTACACATATTAAAGGCCAAGCTGACTCTTCTCAACCAAAAATAAGTAGACTTTGCTTAAGGAAGAGAGAAAATAATATCTCCAGTTTTCCAGCTTGAGGATCTAGTTGTTAAGCATTGGCTGCCCCTTCCAGCCTCATTTTTACCCTTTGTTCCAATTGCAGCACAGCGTGAATGGGAAGAGGCCGGCCTTCTGCAGCACCTTCCTTCCTTCTTTTTAACTCGGATGTGGCCACCTCTGCCCGGGTCCTGCCTCCACTTCCCACCTCTGTCTTCCTGTGTGCAGCATCCTTGTCTGGCCTCTAGAATCTTTAAGAATCCGCTTTTGGTCACCACGCTCACGCTTTCCCTCTTCCAACCTTTCCCTGGGCGCCCCTTCCGGGCCAGCTGTTACCATTTCTAACAGTTGGATCAGAAACCCCTCTCATAGAAACAGAGAGCTGAGAGCATGGCCAGGGCCGGGGCCCAGCTCCTGTCAGGCCAGGTATCCCTACCTGTTCTCCAGCAGCTGGAACAGACCCTTCTGTGTCTCAAAAGTCTGTTAAGTTCCTTGAGGTTAGTGGCTATGTCCTCTTGCATGCACCCTTAGAAATCAAGAATGATTTAAAATTCTCACGTCCTCAAAAATGATTTAAAATTCTCGTGTCCTCAAAAAAGAAATGGCACCTTCTAATGGGGTTTATAGGTCCAGGAGAGGTCCTATGTTTTCTCTGTGTACTGTCTGCGGGAGGCTGGAGATGTGTAGTGTGGTGTGCGAAGGTGAAGTCTGTGATTACAGCCAAAAAACAAATTCATCATTTTTTTAAGTCACTGATATTTTTGGAAAGTAGAGTGCTGGTTCCATTTTACATGGAAATTTTTCTTCTAATTATTTTAACATGTTGTGAAGGATGCTTCCGTGTTGCCTTAAATTTGGCTTTTGGTGAAGTTCTTAAATCTTACCAAAAATGACTGCTTTGTCATTTTTTATATTGTTTTTTCCTCTCTGATGCCAAATGCCATCCAGACTTTCCATATTGGTACGGTAAGCTAGAAGTTTCTAGTTTGTAGTCACTGTCCACATCCGTGTTTGTGTGTTTTGTGCCTGTGGTCCTTTCTGTGATGTTTGTTGTTGAAAGTTTTCACTGGGGGACCAACCCTCCCCTGGAGTGTCCTCTTCTCTGGCACGCGGGTCACCCGGTAACGCCTATCTCTCCTCTCCCCGCAGGATCTGCCACTGTGAGGGGGACGACGAGAGCCCTCTGATCACCCCCTGCCGCTGCACGGGGAGCCTGCACTTCGTGCATCAGACGTGCCTGCAGCAGTGGATCAAGAGCTCGGACACGCGCTGCTGTGAGCTCTGCAAGTACGAGTTCATCATGGAGATCAAGCTGAAGCCTCTGAGAAAGGTACGTGGCAGGACACCTTCGGAGGTGCCCTTGCCTCACTGAGATGAGGGTCCGGGCAGAATCAGCACCTCAGCGGGAGCGAAGCCTTACGCTCCTCTGTTGGAAGTGGGTGCTGGCGCGTGCGTTCCTGCTACGGGCGTCATCCCTTCCCAGTCTTCTTTCCCACTCCCTCCTCTTGGGAAGAAGCTCTTTCTAACCCTTCGGTCTGAAGGTGTTTTTCTGTCAGGCTGCTTTCCTGTCTGTCAGTCGTTTGGCCATTGATCACAGACTGTTTTGTGACTTCTTAGCATTTAACTTTAAATGTATGAACTGTTCGTGTCTTGTCTCTGATTAGGACTGTGTATTATTAGACATTGGTATCTCTCTCCTGTGCAAAGTACCTAGTCCCTTGTTTGGTACCTGTGATAAGTATTTGCCGGTCGGTAAGGGGAGGGCGGGTGGGAAAAGAAAGGAACCGCAGGCCTTGCGGGAAAGGGGGCTCTCTTCAGGCCCCATGTTGCGGCTCTCCCTGCACGGAGCCTCCTGCGGCTCCTTTGGTTTGTGCCTCCTGTGTAAATGGTTTAATGTGTTTGTTTATATGCCTAGCATGTGAGGTTTTGTTTGGAAGAGTAAGACTTGTTCTCATCTCGGAATTTTGGTATGTGTATTCACGGACAGTCCCACAATCAAATCACAGCACGTGACAATGCCAAGTGAAGGCTGGATGAAGTGGTGGCGGAGCACGTCAGACATTCAGAGGAGGAAGCACGGGCTATGGGCTGGAGCCTTGGGGAGGTGGAATGGTGGTTGTGTCACACAATGTTTGGGTGTTAAAGCCATTCCTGAAGGGTCAGTAGGATTTGGAGTGAAGCGAAAGGAGTTGAGAGAGGTCCGGTTGTGTAGAAAAGCATACACCAAAACAGTGTGTGTGTGAGCATTGCAGGGCGGTGTGAAAGGCTTGGACTGAGTGTGTCTTAGGAAATAGTAGGAGATCAGGGAGCAGAGGTGCATTTTAGGAGGAAAGCCAAAAGAACATACTATATAAAACCATAGCAGAAAGCATTCATGCTGTTGGAGCAGGCAGATGTAAACTACTTGAAGAATGTTTTGCCCCATGGAGACCATGTGCTTTATTGGGTACCCACTCTGTGCTGGCCTCTCAAGTGAGGTTTGTAGCACTTTGACCAATGTAGATAATCCACAAGGCTCTGTTCTCAGCTTGTCCTGCACAGATCTCTCTGGCAAGATGCAATGACGAGGGCTGGCTAAGGATATGCAGAGTGTTCACACTTTGTTCTTTTTCTCCACCCTTATGTGTTTTCTTCTGGTTTGGAAAGCAGTAAATGAAAAATCTGGCTCTTTGGAGTACGTTAATAAGCTCCTAGAGGAGATGGGACTGGCAGAGCCTGCTTACCAGGAACTCTTAGCATCGGTTTCAAGCTGTTGCTGCCAAAGTAGCAAAGGACCAAAGAATGAGCGCCTCCCGCCATCACCTTCACAATGTAGTGTGACCCATCTGCGTCGTGGTGTCATCAGCCCTCCTCCCCTTGCCCACGCCAGTCAGCGAGGCAGGGAGGTCTCGTGTGTGCCACCTGGGTCAGGGGCCAACATGCTGTTTTCATCAGGACTGAAACCATAGAGGCCTTCAGCTAGCCATGGGCTGTCTGCCTGCAAGAATAAGCAGACAGGAGGATTGATACCTGGTTGTGGTTCATAGGTCATCTTGATCCCAGCTTCTTTTCATTGCATGAGAAGTTGGCTGTCGACAGAATACCAGTGCCTGGTACCTGGTTGGTTTAAGGAGAATGACTTTTGGTATTTGGGAAAATTCATGAAGTCTGGGGAAAGGGGAGGGGCAAGAAAGCCAATCTTGCTCTCACCCCCATTATTGCCCTTTCCATTGGGGTCCTGCACCTCATGCTCTGTGTATGGTCTTTCCAGTGGGAGAGGTTGCAGATGACGGCCAGTGAGCGCAGGAAGATCATGTGCTCGGTGACGTTCCATGTCATCGCCATCACCTGCGTGGTCTGGTCCTTGTATGTGCTCATCGACCGCACCACCGAGGAGATCAAACATGGACAGGCAACAGGTATGTGCTCAGGGTGAAAGATGAGTGCAGCGTAGACATCCTGTGGATAACACACAGGGGTTCTAGGATTGGGGTGTCGTTCCAGATCGGTTTTTAAGTCAGGCTTCAAATATCTGGGTTTCTGGAGTGGGGGCATAAGTTAGGAGGCACCAAGCATCCTTTCTGGATGTTTCTCTTGCTGTGGTGAGTACTTCTTAAAAAACCCAGTCAGAAGAGATAAATCAGGGAGAGAGAGAATCTCCTGAAAGAGCAGCAGGATAAGAGAATGGACACCCTCTGCCTCCCCACTTATGATGAAGGAGGATTTGATGAGTGAAGATTCCATTGGTTATGTGAAGGTCAGAAGTTGTGTTTTATTTATTTTCAGATCTTAAATTAGGTCTGCGGATAGGCTAACCGGGTTTTTCCCCTTCCAGGAATCCTAGAGTGGCCCTTTTGGACTAAACTGGTGGTTGTGGCCATTGGCTTTACCGGCGGACTTCTTTTTATGTATGTTCAGTGCAAAGTGTACGTACAATTATGGAAGAGACTCAAGGCTTATAACAGAGTAATCTATGTTCAGAACTGTCCAGAAACAAGCAAAAAGAATATTTTTGAAAAGTCTGCACTAACAGAAGCCAACTTTGAAAATAAAGATGGACATGGAATCTGTCATTCTGACACAAACTCTTCTTGTTGGACAGAACCTGAAGACACTGGAACAGAAATCGTTCATGTCTGATTTTGTGGAGGAGTAGTTTTCCTAGACATCGAAGAACAGCTGAAGGAAATTGTTTACTGCCAATTGTGTACCTTTTCTTATGTCCTTTAATAGCATAGACCGGGCAGGTGACTGTTTTAATGGCTTCTCTTTTTCTAAACCCTCCTTAGTGAATCTTCTGGAAAGCCCTCACGTTGGCTGTGCATGGCCGGGTTCCACTTCTGCCAGCATTTGCATGGGAAGGGAAGTCTCCGTGAAGCGCTGTGATGGGTTGCTGGCTGTTCTGGCCCATGAGCAGAATGAGAGAATAAAATGCCAAACCCTAGGGAAGAACAGGAGCAGGGTGGCACCCTCCCTGGCCTCGAAGCCTGGCCTCTCCTGGTTGGCAGCAGTCCCTACCCTGGCACAGAGTGTTTGGGAATGTCTAGCCGTGATGAGAGGATTTCCCTCCTCCCTGAGAAGAGCCTGGGGAGCTGAGCCCCTCTGCTGATGCTGCCACTGACCGTTTTCCTGAGCAGATGGGGCTGTGGTGCTCTGTGCATGGTGGCGAGTGATTCACTAAGCAAACAGCACTTTACAAAAAGAGAATCTTTATTTTGTAATATGTGTGTCCAGTGGGATTGACATTTAAAAGAACGTCTCATTTAGAAGCCTTCCTTTCATTATCTCTTTTACATTATAATAGACCTAAAGCCCTCTTTGCCTTATATATTCTAAGAAACCCGACATCTACTCTGTGTCCATAAAAGGGACTTGTGGCTCTAAAGCAAGGACAAACAGATCGGAGGCTTTTCCCTAACATTTCATGGGGATTAATGGATGCCACATGGCAATTTGAGCCTAATTCCTGTGGTTTCAAGCCTATTTTATGACAAGTGTTTATGTTACGGGCCTTCCCCAAACATTTTTTGGTCAAGTCTGAAAAAGAAGGTTTTGTGAGATCTAAACGAAAGGAAGCAAGCGAGTAATTAGAACAAAACTGAATTTTAAAAATGACTCCTTGCCAGACAAACCTCTCCAGTTTGTGAGGCTTCACTGGAAGAGTAAGTGTGCGCTGCCCTGGCCTGGGGCGTGGCCCCGGGGGGTGCTCCTTGGGCACCTGCCACCTTGGACGGCTTCTGCTTCGGGGGAGGTTCTGTGGATCGCTGGCCCAGGCAGAGAGACAGACGGGCTGGCTCTGGGACAAAGGCCAGGAGTGAGCAGCAAACTGCCATGGCCCATGGTCACTGCCCCCAGCCATACCTCTACCCATTTATCGCCTTAACTGGACTGCACAGAGAGGATTCTTGTGATCGGTTCGTTCTGTCATCAGGGATTATTTCCTGTACCATTTTCATAAGACAAAACCAAAATCACTACCATCAAATGGCCTTTGTCCCTTTAAAAAGTTCTGCTTAAAATTCTGTTTTTAAAAATGAGTTTCACTTCTCCAGGAAAATAGGAGTCAACTCCAGGAAAACAGTCCAGGAGGGTCTGTAGTGCAACACAAGGGTACTACTTACTCTCCAGATGACTCTGCATGTGTAAGCCTCCTCTGAGGGGAAGGGCGCCCGGGGGTCCTGCCCTCAGTCCCCTGAACCTTAGCTGACTCCCCTGTCCTGCTGAGCAGATGAAGCAAACACAAGACGATCCCTTTGCCTTCAGGGTGGAAGTACTCTGGTTTGTTTTGCAAGCCTGGAGGAGGCCAAGTGCATCTAAGCTCTGGGGGAGGGTGGCTTTGCCCTGCCGTTTCTTCCCATCCTGTGTCTGATTTGTTGGCATCACGGACCCTGGTCTAAGGAGCTGCCCCACTGTGGCCTTCCTCTGGCCATCCCTTGAAAATGGGTCAGCCTGCTCGCTCTCTCCACCTCCCAGGCCACGTCCAGTCCGTGCCCATGTTCACTGTGCCCCAAAGTGCAATTACCCACACCCCTTCTCAGCCTGGGATACCCGGTAGCTACACAGTGTCTCCATTCAGGGGAGCTGAGTCCTGGGCCAGCCCTGCCTGTGCCCCTTAGGAGCTGCCCAGGCAAGGCCCCTTGTCCCTGCCCTCTTACAGCAGATGAGAAGTCATGTGAAGACGGATCGATTTTTAAGTGGGATTCCTTCCCCTGTCCCTGATGGAACCCCTTGCACTGAACTTGAAAGTCACTAGATTTCTGGCAGAGAGGAAAGTGTGCTTAGGTAGGGACAGCCTCTGGGCAGCCTACCTGTCATGGCTGGCACACCCTATGGCAGAGGTGCCTTTATAACCCATGACTTCTGTGTTGCTCCCGTGCCTGACCAAATTCTCCTGTGAAACCCTCACTTCTTTTCAGGGAGGCCTAACACCATCTCATCACCTCCACCAAGCTCCTAAAAAAAAGCCTTCTGCCTGGGGACGGTCCATCCCACATCCTTCTTTCCTTGCCTGGGATGGCACACACATGCTCCCTTACCTTTTTCTTTTCTCGTAGGTTCTAGTTGAGCACCTCTGACTCCATTCTTGGTCTCTGCTCTAATCACTAACCCCCAAAGATGGACCCTGGAGGCCCAAGCTCTGGAAAGGTGGTGCTCTGCTGCCATCTAGTGGGTGCAACGGACTTGCCAGGGGGTTCCTTTAGTCGTAGCGGCTTGCCTTCGAGTTTTGGGGGGTTATTTATTCCCCAGTTTCCCCTCATTCTGCACGTGGCTTTGGTGGGAGGACAACATTTGGCAGAAATGTGGGATGAGCTGGTGGTCTCAGGGCCTGGAGGCTGGTACTTGGGGGGCCAGGCCAGGAGGAGAGGGAAGTGGCTTCCCGGGTGTTGCCCCTCAGCCCTCTCTGATTTGGCCTCTGTTCCCTCAAAAGTTGGCTCGAGCGCTTCCAGCTTTGGCTGCCAGCAGGATTTGGTTTTCGTGCCTGAGTTGATTTTAAGAAATTCTGGAAACTATCAAAGGCCTCTTCCGTCTCCTTTTCTGCCTCATTCCACTCTTTTCAGTCTTTATGGGTCTGCTTTTCAGCCTTGCTGGTGTGCCCCACCTGATTGCAGACATGCAGGCCACAGGCAGTGGGCCAGTTCCAGAGCCTCAGGTAGGGCCTGCACAGCTGGGGCTGCTGTCGCTGCCTGGTGGGTTGGCTGCAGGGCTGGAGGGGGCCTGGGGACCACAGGGCCAGGAGCCGTGATGCTGTGCATTTGGCCCGAGGCAAAGACACTTTTTGGATACTTTCCCTTTTGAATCTGATTTGTAACACGCAGCTTCCCTCTCCAGCCCAAGGAAGGACCAGAACACAGGGAAGTAAAAGCGTTTATCTTTGTTTTGGACATAATTAAGTTGTGCAGCTCTTCACCTATTTACAGGCAATGTTTATAGAAAGCTGATTGTTAATAAAAACCAAATTTACACTGGCATGTGTGGTGTAGTTTCTAAAAGGTACTTCACATTTGAAGATTTTCTTAACTTGTAAAGTTTCTAGTTATCTGAATGTCTGGTGTTGTATCCTTTTGTGTATGTTCACTGTTTCTTAGTATTACTTGAATCATTCTCTAGGGGGGTTGTTTGTGTTATACACGGGGGTCTAATTGCAGCAATAAAGCATCTCTTTAAAAAGGGATTTTTGCCATGAAAGTGTTTTCCTGCAAGAAGGCGGGGAACATCGGGAGGCATTCCAGTGGTTCTCATCCCCCTTTCCATGATCCTCCGACTTGCTCTTTGGGGAAGAAAATCATGCAACCTCTGGAGGTATCTGTTTTCCTAGGCAGGGGGGATGGCTCCCCCACACACTGGTGGTTGGTTGGTGGGGAGGGGTTGGGTTCAGGAGAGTGTGCGGACATGGGAGTGAAGACAGAAGTAGCTCACACAGCTGTGCTTGCTTCAAACATCCAGGCTCTACTTGGACTCCGTGCCCTGCAAGAAGCCAGATTCAAGTTTAGGGTGTGTCTGGCGATGTGACCATGGAGCAGGTGATTATTGCTTAATTCCCCTGTCTGTTGAAACACTTACTGAGCCACAGCCTTGCTGAGTAGGAGAACCAGGGAGGTTCTGGTGATAGCTCAGCCTGGCTATATCTCCCGGCCTCTGATGGGACCTCCCTGAGTCATGGTGGTGTCATAGGTCCTTCTGCCTTGAGCCTGAAAACTGTTCACAGGGCTGTGTGTGCCGAGGGCAGGCATCTGCCTTTACCTGTGTGCCCAAGATGAAAATGGAGGCCAGGATTGCCCTGTACGTACTGTTCTCTAGGTGAGCCCAGAGAATCGTCCACCAGTTAAGGGTACTGGAATAACCGCCAGGAAACTTGGGAACTAAGCGGGAGGATACTCTGCCAACTGTCCTTGCCTGACTTCGGGAGCTGCTGAAGCCTCTGGAGGAGGACGTGACCACAGAGGAGCTGAACGGGTATGTGCCCATGGGAGGGAGGGAGTGCTTGACTATTGGTTGGAGGGGTGAGGAGGGTGGAGCTGAAAGAGGAATCATGGGTGAAAAGGTGAGGTGGGGGGGTGCTCCCCGAGGGGAACCTCTCTTTGGGGATCCACCAAATTTGGTGAGCGTGGCCGAAGAGATGCCCAGTGGGGTCTTGTTGCACACAGGCTTGACCCTGCTGTCCCCAGGCCTTTCTGCCCTTTAGCAGCCACAAAGTGATGGGGTGAGGGCTGTGGCCTGGCACACTTCCAGGGGGGCAAACTACACACAGGCCAGCCTCCTGTTTTGTAAGAAACCTTAACAGACTTACAGCCCCATTCAGTGGCATACTGACATACTTCCTGCTCATCACTTGGGGTGTCAGGCTGGTGGGAGGAGGGTGAGCCTGGTGCTATAGTAGAACTACCTAGATGACCAGGAGTGGCTAGTCCCTTTGGAAAAGATGAAATGTCTGACCAAACATTCTGAGGGGAGGGGCAGGCATGCAACAAGCAAAGCGGTCAGCATGGGTTTAAAAAAAAAAAAGGCAGAACATCAAACAGCCCCTTTTCAGGGAAAGGCCTTGAGCAGGAGCCAGTGCGGGGTCCCGGGAAGGCGGGGGTTCTGGGCCCTAGTCATGCGGTAGAGGCATCACATACGCTCCACGTGTCTGAAAGATCTGGGAAATGCGTGTTGCTTATGGCAGTCACGTGACTGCAATGATAAGGATGTTTAATTGAATTTCGATATTAGAAACAAGGCTGAAGTCCACATCCATGACATTGATCTTTGTCTGCGCATGCGCTTGTGTGGCGTGGGGAGCAGTTCGGAAGATAAATTCCTAGGAGAGAAAGGGGTAAAGGCACTTAAGTTCCAAAAGCACCCTCCAGAATGACTCACTTAAAAGAAGTGGAGTCTCTCCTTAATACTGTATCATGGAGGTGTTTTTTAAATCGTTACTAAAATGATTGTCTTCTCTCTCATCGTTGATGTTTTATTTTGCATTCTTGGATAAATGCGATTGAGCGTCTTTTGTTTACTGTATGTGTCTGCTTTTGTGAATTTCTATGCCTTGGCCATTTCTCTTGTTTTTTTGGGTATATTTTACATTAAATCATAGGTGCTTTTTCTGGTGAAAGAACATTAACTCTGGTTTGATGTAACTGGCTCTTCGTTTTTTTCTCCACTTCATTATGAAAAACTTTAATATAATTTTTTTTTAAAGATTTTATTTGACAGACAGAAATGACAAGTAGGCAGAGAGGCAGGCAAAGAGAGAGGAGGAAGCAGGCTCCCTGCTGAGCAGAGAGCCCGATGCGGGGCTCGATCCCAGGACTCTGGGATCATGACCCGAGCTGAAGGCAGAGGCTTTAACCCACTGAGCCACCCAGGCGCCCCTTAATTTAAAATTTTAAGTAATTACCTAGTGAGATTTCATGTACCCTAGATTCTACCGTTAGCATTTTGCTGTATAAGCTTTACCACGTATCTCTATCTGTTCATGACACTGTCCTTCCATCACCTTGCTTTTTGGGTGCCTTTCAGAGTAGAATGCAACCGGAAGTGTATAATTTACCCCACCTCAGTTTGTATATCGTTAGCTACAATTCAACATGTGTTTATGGTTCTTTTTGTTCTTAGGAAAAATTTACATACAGTGAAATGTATAAACCTTAAGTGTACCATTTGATGAGTCTGGCAGATGTATATACTTGTGAACCCCCAAACCAGAGGTTCTGTGTTAAAATACAGAACATTATCTCAGTCCTGAAAACTGTGATGCCCCTTCCCAGGCCACCCTTGTCCCCACACCCTCTGAAGCAAAATCGTTGTTCTGATTTTTGGTTTTAGCTTGTCCTGGAGCTTAATTTTAGTGAAGTCACGGAGCTCACACTCTTGTGTAAGCGTTCTTTAAGTCAGCACAGTGTTTTTGAGTTTTGTCTATGCTCTTGTATCAGCACATTCCTGTTCTGTGTTGAATAATATTCCACTGTATAAATATACCCGCCTCTTCATTTTTTTATGGTTGGAGACTTGAACTCTTTCCAGTTTTTGGCCATTATGAATAGAACTGTTAAGATTATTTTCGTGGACACATTTTCATTTCTCTTGGGTAAATACCTGGGCATAAATTGCGGGTTCAGAGAGGGTAGAGATGTTTAGTTTTAGAGATGTTTAGTTTAGTAAGAAACTAAAGAAACATTTTAACAAAGTAGGTGTGCCATTTTACATCCCCACCAACAAGGTGGGAAGCTTCCAGTTACTTCAGACCCTTGCAACATTTGGTGTTGTCAGTCACTAACCTAAAGTATAAGAATTTTAGCTGTTCACATAGATGTGTAGTTGTAATTTGCTTTTAATTTGCATTTGTAGTTTTAATTTGCATTTTCCCAATGACTAATGATGTTGAGCGTCTTTTTGTGTGCTTCTTGTCATTCTTGTCATTGCTATTTGCCATTCACAAATCTTTATATTTTTTATTTTTTTAAACAGATTTTATTTTTTTATTTGTGAGAGAGAGCACACAAGCAGAGGAAGAGGCAGAAGGATTGAGCTCCCAGTTGAGCCGGACCCTGGGATCATGACCTGAACTGAAGGCAGATGCTTAACTGACTGAGCCTCCCAGGTGCCCGCTTATCTATCTTTTCATACCAGGACTGACAGACTATAATCCACTGGCCAAATGCAGCCCATGGCCAATTTTTGTAAAGTTCTTGAGCTAGGAATGTGTTTTATAATTTTATTTAATTAACTTAATTTTTAAAAGATTTTATTTGAGAGAGAGAGTGAGAGTGTGAGCACAAGTGGGGGAAGGAGCAGAGGCAGAGGCTGAGGGAGAAGCAGACTCACTGATGAGCAGGGAGCCTGATGTGGGGCCAGGACCCTGGGATCATGGTTTTAGCCAAAGGCAGACGGTTAACCACTGAGCCACCCAGGTGCCCCCTGCTGCATTTTTTAAAACAACCTTTTAAAGTTGTAAAACAGAGGCACCTGGGTGGCTTAGTTAATCATCTGCCTTCACTCTCTTGCTGTGTCTCTGCCAAAAAAATAATAAAATCTCAAAAAAATTAAGAACAATTAAAAGTGCAGCAGATTGTATGTGGCCTACCAAACCTAAAATATTTGCTTGATGCTGCTATGGATTTAAAGTCTGTGTCTTGTATATTGCATGTAGTTGAGTATTTATTTTTAAATTATTCTGATCATCTTTGCCTTTTAGCTGGAGTTTTTAGTCCTTAAAGCATTTGATGTAATTACTGATATGGTTGGTTCTGTGCCTGGCATTTTATTATTTGATTTGTCCTCTGTGTTTTTGTTTTTCTGTTCCTCTTTTTTTTTTTCCTTTCTTTTAAATTATATATTTTTAGAATTCCATTTTAAGTCCTCTCGGTTTTTAGCTGTACTTATTTATATTACTTTAATGGTTGCTCTAGAGGTTATAATCTACCTACTTACAATTTCACAAACTCCTTAGAATTAATATTGTACCCCTTGATAGAAGATGTAGAAACCATGTGCCTGAAATAGTTTTTTAACACCCATTGTCTTTGATGCTATCTTCCTGTTGTGTTTACATGTATTATAAATATCACATGACAGTGTTATAATATTTGCTTCAAATAATGATATTTATTTTAAAGGAAGGAGGAGGGGAGAAAGTCTCTTACATTTACCAAATATTTACCAATCTGATACTGCCCTGTCCTTCCTGAGGTCTGAGTTTCCATGGGAACATTTCTTGTATATCTGCTGGAAATAGATTCTCTTTTATTTGACCTGGAAATTTCTTTATTTCATTATCATACTTGAGAAATATTTTTGCTGGTTATAGAATTCTGTGTAGTCTCTTTCATTCTTTGTCTCTGAAGTATGGTTTTCTTTGTATTTATTCTGCTTGGGCTTAGGTTTGGCTGAGCTTCTTGAAGCTATAAATTTCTCACCAAATTTGGGAAATTTTTGGCCTTTATTTCTTCAGATATTTGTTCTGCCCCATCGTCTTTTACCTCCCCTCTCCTTCTAGGACTCCCAATAACATGTATGTAAAACCTTCTGATATTGTCCCATAGATCTCTGAAGCTCTGTTCATGTAAAAAAAAAATCTCTTTTTGCTTCAGATTAGATCATTTCTACTGATCTCTTTTCAAGTTCACTGATTCCTTGCTCTCTTGTCTCTGTTCTGCTAGATTATTTTTTCCAGATATTTTTAGTTATAGAATTTCCATCTGATGATGATTCTTTGTCTTCCTCTTCCCTCTCTCTTCTTCTTCTTCTCTTTTACAATGTATAATTCTTTGCTGATATTTTCTATCCTTTCATGAACTGGTAATATATTTCCTTTAACCCACAAAGCACAGGTATAAAAGCTTTATTGAAATCATTATCTATTGATTCCAATATCTGTGCTATCATATATGATCAGTTTCTCTTGGTTGCCTTTTCCCTTGAGAGTAGGTCACATTTTCCTTTTATGTTGAATAATTTTGGATTGTGCTCTGGGTATTGTGAATATTATTTTGTAGAGATTCTGAATTCTCTTGCATTCCTCTTAAGAGGACTTTTTTTAAAGCAAGCGGTTAACTTGGTTGAGCTGAAACTGAAAACTGTTTAACAAATCTCGCTTTAGTGGTTTGATCCTCGGTTGAGCTATTTGCAGCTGGCCACATGCATGCTTGGCTTAGGGGTCAGCCAGAGGTTTAGACAGAGTTTGTGCACAGAAGTGGGGTTTTCCCTGTCCTTAGCCATGCTGGGGTGTGCTACTAAATACCCAGCTGCGGGGGAATGGGCAAGGCCGAGGGCCAGCTGCAGAGAACATAATTAACCAACAGTTCCAGCTGCCACACCTTTGGATCTGTTGTGACCTTCATGCCAAGACCATTTTTGTCATTCCTGCCTGATGCAAGATTTCTGTAATGGGCCACTTTTGTTTGAGGACTCCACATTAGCTGAGTGAGGCTTTTGTCGAGGTGCCCTGCAGTCTGGAGTCTATTCTACCCAGACCTTCCTTCCCTCCCTGGTTGCACCCACAGGATCAGACCTGCATCATCATTCCTGCCTGCTCCTCTTCCTTCCTTTGCTCACATGGCCTCGCAGCTTCTAAAGGTTGGTACGTTGGCCCTCGCAGGAACATGGAGCTGAGTGAGTGCCTTTACCACGACCATAAGATTATGGAGTCCACCACCAAGGTCACTCATCAGTGTGGGCAGTTCTCAGAGGGATGGTAGAGAGTCTGGGGTAGTAAATGTCCAGGCCTCACTCTCTCTAGTCCCCATCCCAGTGCTCAAGTTTCCTCAGAGGGACTTGTGGCTTCAGGAGCCTTCTCCTGCATGACCTCTCCCATGCTTTGTTGGCCCTAGTGGAAGCTTTTGACCTAGACTTTGAGTTTCTGACCTAGCACATTGGGTTATCTTCCAGAAATTCTGGAGACCCTGGTGATCTGATTCTGAAACCAGGGGCTGGGGGTATAGGTTGGTTAAGTGTGTATAGGAGGACACAACGGATCGTCATGCCCCGGCTCAGGGCTGGCTCTGTTCTTGGGTGTGGGGAAAGAAATGCATTTTACAAGTCATTATAAGTCCTCTCTTGCAGTTCCTGTATAGTGCCTAGAACCTGCCAGGTGCCTTGCAAGAGGGAAATGAGGGAGCAGCAGGCTGGTGCCTTGTGCCACAAGTAAGGTGAGTTCCTTGTCCTGCACGGGCTTTGGGTCCAAGGGAGAGACCACGTGGGAAGAAAACAGTAGAGGTTCGGACAAAGCCCTGGGCCTGGAGGGGTGGTGGTGGGTAGAGATGAGAATCAAAGATGCCTCCCCAGGCTGGACGATATTAAGGATGTGTTCTGAAGAAAATGTAGGAGCTTTCTGAGGAACGAAGAGAACAGAACCACCTTCTGTCTAGACTGGGGTTTGTGGGGTGGGTGGAGCTTTTGCCCAGATGGAATCACAGTGATTATGGCTTTTTTTTTTTTTTTTTTTTGGTCATGAGAGGGGATGTGAGCTGTTTGGGGTGCCTGGAACATAACGTGCAGGCGGATGCTTGTTTTAAATACGCCCCTTTACTTTTAGGATAACCAGTTCATTCATTCAATAAGAATTTATTTGGGCACCTACTATATGCAGGAAATTGGACGAAGCATAAATCGAAGAGAATCATTCCACGCCCCCCAGCAAGAGCAGTTGGTCCTGACTTCTCGCCGCTTCCAGTGGAGAAGTGCTGAGCGAGGCCTAGGGCAGGAAGCGACATCGTCCTGCTCTGTATACGACGGGTCCCTGCAGTGTACCCACTGTGGTCAAAGTATGGGATTCACTAAAGATTGTGGAACAAACTGGAAAATGCACTGAAGCTGAGGCATAACATGGCCCAACCTGGAAGCCTTTGGTTTGAAGCCAGTCAGCCTGGGCCCTGAGGAGCCGGGGCAGTCTCTGGAGAGCAAGCGGCCAGGAGGTCAGCCCCGGGGCCACCTGTGGGCCTGCCTGCCTGGGCAGCCTGGAGTCTGGGTGCTGAGCTCGGCTGCGAGCAGCTGGCCATTTGCACGTGAGCCTGGCTCAGGTGGCCACTTAGATGGCTACGCTATTGGGAATCCGGTCTGGGGACAAGTAGTAATACGGCAGCTTCTTGTTCTTGTTGCGCTCGGCAATCACGCTGACGATGGTGTCAAGGTTCTTGCGGAATCGGGCCATGGCCTCTTTTACAGGCTTCTCGATGAAATGCTCTTCTGGGTACATGCCCAGGAACAGCTAAGGGACGAAACACAGGTTAATCTTTGCCGAGGTGATGCAAACTGACAGGCCTTGTCTCACCCCCAGAGACCAACCCTGGGGAAGTGAGGAAGCATGTGCTCATTTCCCCCCTTCTCCACCCCCTGCTTAGAGTACCCCAAGAATGCCCCCAGTCTGGGGTCTCAGATAAATGGGAGAAACAGCTGCCCTGTGTGGGATGGTGCAGGTGCAGGGGGGTTGTGGCAGGCGGGCGGGCGGCGGTCCGCTCCTGCTGGGCCCTGTCCTCCGAGGCACTGCTGCCTTCCTGTCTGGGCTCTGGGCAGCGGGAGCTCGGGGGCCAGCGCTAGCCTCTCCAGCCTGGGACAGCCACGGCCGGGCCCTGTTGTGGTGCTGTGCTCATTTCCACACTCACACAGATGTCTCCAAATCAAAACTAGATCTGTCTTTTTCAAAACTATGGGATTGTTAAAACTGGCAAGTTTCATAGCCAGGGCTAGAAAGGATGGGATTTGGGATTAGTTTGTGGAGGACACATCGGTCTCAAAGGTCTCTGACCCAGAAATTCCTCTACGAGGAGCACGTCATCTGGCCCTCCTGAACACGTGTGCAAAGACACATATACAAAGATGTTAGTGAGTCAGTGGGGACATTAGCAAAGTCCCCCAACGCAACCTCAGCACCCCCTAAAATGCCCATGGGTCTGGGGCTGGTTGAACTGGCAGTCATTCTGTGTGACACTGAGCTAATGCCATGGGGCTGCGTCTGAGATACCCAGCTTTGACACTAGGTTCAGTAAGGTATATGTGCATGGGAGTGTCTGGCAGGATACCCAGTTGTCCCCTCTGGGTAGTCACCAGGGGAGCAGAATCCCTGTGCTCTCCTGCCCCTCCCCCATCCCGAGCTCCATCCGGGCACAGGCCTGGGACCCCCTAGGAACCCCCAGCCTTAGAAGTCAGGAGAACAGGTGTCCAGCCTAAGCCCTTAATCGCAAAGGCCTGAGAGGGAGGAATGGGTTAAATCTGGGCAACCAACCCCTTAGAGGGGACAGAATGTCTCCCCTGCTCACCTCATTTTCTTGGAACTGGCTTAGTGCCCATACTGCGCCCAGATGCCAGCAGGAGCGGCCACGGTCTGGCAGAGTATCCACAATCTGCTCAATGGTGACCACACCTTTGGCCATTGGTGGTGGGGCCCGCATGGTTGGGGGGGCATTGGGGATCCAGGAGCACCAGTCATACTGCAGGGGCAGCCGCAGACATGGTTGGGCCCCTCGTCAGCCAGCTGCCACCCCCCCCCCCCACACAGCAGGCCATCCCTACCTGCCCCACAGAGGGAGCAACCACCCAGACACTTCCCACCCTCCTTCCCATCACCTCCTGCTCCAGCAGGGCCTGCCCACAGTACCCCTCTCCGGCTGACCCTGAGGCTTCCCGAGATCAGCCCCAAAAGACTAGAAAGAGGGGCGGCTCTGTCTGGGCCCATCAGCAGCAGTCAAGGTAAGGTGACTCTGGCAGTGTCCCACCCAGAGGACCCGCCTTGACTTAGCCCACCTGGCCAAAGTTGACTGCTGCATGCTGGGCTGAGGCTGTGAAGATCACTACCGTTAGGTACTCCGACAGCTTCTCTCTGGTCTTGATGGACTTGGGGAAACCTAGGGCAGAGCCAGGGGCTGGCTGAGGCCCCGACCCCGGGGAACAGAGGGCACAGTGGACTGATGACCCACAGATACCCTCCCCCTGCCCTTCCCTCAGTCCCTGAGTTCTCCCATACAAGGACTTTGGGGGGCCCATGCACGGGCAAGACACTGGAAGGGGACAATGGCCCAATGTTCCTGATGTTTCTGACCCTGGTTCTCAGTGGCTGCAGAAAGTCCCTGAGGTGTCCCCATGAGACATACTGGTGGGCAGGGGTCTCTTGGGAGCTCTGGCCCCAGCACCAGGTGCTAAGGTGGATGCCTTGGGCCAGTGCTGCCCAAGGAAAGTCAGAGGTGCAGTGAAGAGCAGAGCCTGCCAGGAGGAGAGTGGAGGCGGTCTGTACCTGAGGTCTTCTTGCCCCGCATGCCATACATGTACACATCCTTCACGAAGTCCTGCAGCTCCTGGTCCTCTGCCACCACCTGGTCACTCTCGTAGTAGATGCCTACCACCTCGGCAGTGAACCTGGCTCAGGAGGAGGGGCCCAGCTAGGAGTGGGTGACCTGGCCAGGATCTGCAGAGCCAGGCCCCTGGGCCCCAGGGCAGGGCTCCACTGGTGACCCTGTGACTTATCCTTAATGTCCAGACCCGGGTCACTCATTCCTGCCCCCACCCACATACCTTCCTCTGTCTCAGGGCCCTGACAACGGAGCCATGCCCTGGCCCGCTGAGTCAGTGGTCCAGGCCCCTGGTCTGGCCTGTCAATGCCCCGGTCCTCTCCTCCTGCAGGACCTCTACTCATTCTGCACAGAGTGGGTCCCTTGGCCCCAGCAGGCACTCACGTCTTGATGGCCTCCCACACCAGAAGCCCATCATCCCGGTAGAAGTAGTTGGGAATGTCCTCTGCGCTGTCCATTCCCCGAGCTTTGATGGCCTCAGGGAAGCACAGGGAGGTGTAGGTCAGGTCCTGCATGGCCCTCTGCACCATCTGCACGTGCCCACCACCCCCTGTGGCGTTGGCCTTGAGTGGGAGGGGAGAGAGCACCATGAGCTGAGGCTGGCCGCCCCTGACCAGCCTTCTCACCCAGAGCTCACCATGAGAAACTGTGAGAGGATGCCCGGGTGGCCGGGCACGCGGACAGGCAAGCCCATGTCCTGGGGGTTGAGGAGGTGGGGTAGGACGGCTGTTTGATTCTGAGAATACCCAGGCAGCCCACAGAAGGTGTTAGGGAGGCCCCATCTAATGGGAGGGGTTACAGCCGAAGGGTGTGCACAGGGACTCGGGGTGGCTGCGGGAGGGCAGGGCTCTCGTTCTGAGCACAGGCTGCCCGGAGTGCAAGCACTGCAGTGACCTGAGCTTTGGGCTCAAGAAAGGGGCAGATACCAGCCCCCAGGGCCACAAAACTCTGTTGAGGGCCTGTGTTTGCTTGGGTGAGGGCGGGAGAGGATGCACAGGAGGCATCCTGGTCCCCATCCCAGCACACACGGTGGCTGAGCATTCAGGCCACAGGACCTTGTAGAGGATGACTTGGGTACTGGGGTGCCACACGTTGGTCCACAGGGTCGTTTGACCCAAGCTGGAGTGATGGGAGTTGCTCCCTGGACTTTTGTTTGGATGGGAGAGGATGGTCACTGCGTGGGGACACGAGCCTGGCACTCCCTGTGATGAGGTCCCATTCCCCTCCTGTGGGGGAAAGCCTGTCCTCAGAGCCTGACTGGGGGAATGGGACCCGCACAGTTTAAAGAGTAGAAGAGAGTGCCAGCCAGTGCATTTGTCCCCTGAGGCCATTATTTGAGTCCCTGAGTCCATTTTGGGAGGAGTTGGAAGCCCCTCACCTCTGTTACGTTCAGGGTTTTAAGAGAATACACTTCTTTTCCAGCTTCAGCTCGCTTGACTTGGGTTTGGTTATTTGCAGCCCACGTGGGGGCTCAGCCTTACTGATGAGCTGAGCAGGCTGCCTCACTAACGGGGCTGGGAGTGGAGGAAGGCGGGGGAAGGTCTACTACGAGGCCCAAGGGAGGCTCAAGGGCTGCTACGAGGCAGGGATCAGAATGGGCAAAGTGCTGCCTGGAGAACTTGAGGGATGGGTAGGGGTTAGACCCAGCTGAGGGGAGGGTAGGAGCGTGGGCCCAGAAGTGCAGAGAGTGGGTGGTGGTGCTCCATGGGGAAGCAGAGCAGGAGGGGAGGAGTGGGCACTGGGAGCCAGAGGATGGGGGAGGGGGAGGAGGAGGGTACAGGGGTGACACAGGCCAGGTGAGGAAGTGCAGAGAAGCAGACAGTGCATTGGGAGGGGAGGGGGCGGGTCACCTGTAGAGAAGGGGCCAAACTGGCCAGAGGACCTGGGGAGCCTTCACTCTTCAGCATCTCCAGCCCCCCCACCCTTCTCAGGCACCCACCGCCACCCTGCCCCAGACGCCTGACTCCTGAGAGGAAACCTGGGCTGGCGGCAGAGGTTTGGAGAGGCAGGGCCCTGCACAGAGGTGGACGGGAGATGCCCACCTTGTCAAAGAGGCCATACTCGCAGATGAGCTGCTCGCGGGCCTTGGTGTTGATGGCGATAGTGAACCGCACGTGTGCCACCAGGAGCTGGGGGGAGGAGAAGGCCTCAGAGAAGCCCTGGCTAGGCCTCCTGACCAGGGCTGCACCCCCCGCATGCCCCAGAGACCCCCAGCACCCTGCACCCCAGTCCGCTGAGGAGGGGTGATGCCAGGGCTGAGGGAGGAAGTGCAGGTCAGTTGAGCTGTTGGGGCCTGTGGACCGCCGCTTCGACGCTTAGTGACCCGATAATGATGAAAATGATAACAGCCAGCCCTTGTTTAGAGCTGAACTATGTGCCAGGTAGTATTTTCCCCTCTGGAATTTGTTAACTCTTTTGGTTCTGATGGGAATCCTATGAGGCAGGTGTCCTCTTCGATGCCTGCTGCACAGATGGGGAAACAGGCCCAGAGCTTGGCGTGTCCCAGGAGTCAGTGCCAGCGAGGTTCAGGAAGAAAAGGGCAGTGATGGTGGCACCTGGGATCAGACCAGGGTCACACAGACCTCATCTGCCTCTTCAACCTCTGCTCCCAGGCCAGTGAGGCCTGTCAGGCCCAGGCCTCGTGTCCTCAGGAACCAGCAGCCTCAGAGCTGTAGTACCACCACCTGAGCATCCCTAAGGGCCCCTCTCTGCCTGCTATTCCTGGCCCCAGCCCTGTGGGGGTGTCAGGGCCCCCCTCCATCCCTCTGCCGCCCCCCACCATGTGCCAATGCCCTCCTTCATCAGCTGAGGGCCCTGGTAGCTTGCTGTACCTTAAAAATGGGGTGAACGGCGGGCAGCTGGCGGTATAGGGCAATGCCAAAAACTTCAGATACCAGGTGTGTGCGCAGAAGGTGGGTGATGGTCTGGTGGACGTGGAAGTCACTGGAGCGCACCCAGATTTTGGCCAGAAGCCAGTCATATTTTGCATCCGAGGGGAGAAAAATTGGGTTTTCATCTCCTGGGATTTGGTTGAGCTGATACATTGGAGAAAGAAAATACATGGTAATATTTTGTTCTATATACGAAAGCTTGGCCTCTCAGGAAATTCCAGAAGAGTCCAAATTTCTTCAACAGTGGTCTTGGAGTCATGAGAGGATCATGGGGGAGAGCAGAGGGTCCAGGGTTTGCATTTCCCACCCCAGTGACAACACCTACTAGCTGTAGGACCCTGGGCACCTGAGCCTCTCTGAGCTCTGGTTCCACCATCTGCCACACATTTTACTTACCTCCCAGAGTGACAGCAAGTGACTAAGATGCCCCAGTGACTAAGGTGACTAAATAACTAAGATGACCAGCTTAGGTGCTTAGAGTGTGTTGCTCTGCTCTTCTACTCCTGCCCCCATCTTTCTTGACTCCCTTGCCTGTTCTTTCCCTCCTGGATTCTTCCCACTGCCCTGACTGCTGCTTTTCCATGTCCCATACATTCCCTTCCTCCCTTCTTCCCTTAAATGTTGCTGTTCCCCAGGCTCGGGCTGGTGCACCTGACTTCCCTTCTTGCCCTCCTTTAGCTCCTCCAGTTCCAGGGCTCTAAGGTCCTCAGGATGCAGTGACCTAGGTCCCTGGCACTTGAGCCCAGACTTGTAGCCAGCTGCCTCCTGTTGGAGAAACAAAGCTTGCCTTTGCCTTTCCAGTTTCAACTCCACACTGGGGCCAAGGTGACTTTTTTTTTTCCCCCTGAAATGCAAATCATGTTATATCAATCTCCTCTTTAAAACCAGTCACCTCTTAATGCCAGAAAAGAAAGCCCCCAAAGTCCATGATCTGGCCGCCGTCATCTGCAGAAGTAGCCCTACGTTCGGCCCTCCCTGCCCACCAATTCCTTGGTCCCTAGCTTTGCCCATGACAACAGCCACTAGCCTGCATACTGTGAGGTCATGCGAGCACTGTCATTACCTCCTCTTTTGGAGGAAGACCGGGAGCCTTGGAGGGGTGAACATTTAGGATGAGAAGGAATTACCTGGAGTGGAGGAGCAGCATTTGGGCTGAAGGAACTGTGGGCTGGGTTGGGCTGGGGTGGGCTGGGGTGGGCAAGAGCTGGGCTGCCCCTTAGGCTCTTCGGAGACTAGTGTGGCTGCACAGTGACCAACCGAGGAGGACAGCTGCCCGGGACTGTGGGGAGGGGCCAGATCCAGTGGACTCCTTAAGGTCATGGTAAGTATTTTGGAAGGTAAGTTCCCTGTCTCTCCTTTGAACATAGTGTTGTCCAGTAGAAACCTAGTGCAAACCACATATGGAATTTAAAATGTTCAGGTGGCCGCAGTAATAAAAGTAAAAAGAAACAGGTGAACCTTCTGCTAATTTTGTTTTACCCAATATGTTGAAAATATTTCAACATGAAAATAATATAAAATTATTAATGAGATATTTTAACTTTTTTTTTTTTTTATTCTAGGCCTTTGAAATCAGGCATGTATTTTGCACTTACGGAAGTTGGACTAACCACATCTCAAGTGCTCTAGGACACTGGGTGGCCAGTGGCTCGAGACTCGGTTCCATCCTGCTCACCCAGGATAGAGCAGTCTGACTTTCACACTATTCATGTTTGCTTGTTTATTAATGAGATTTAGTTGCCAACTTTTAATTATCAGAGAATTTCACATAAAAATCGGGATTACCGGGTTTTCTTCAAAAATTAAGTCTGTGAACTCTGAATGAACTTCTCCTAGAAGACATTCATGCCTTTTTTAAACAGTGCCCGCTCGCTCTGCCCCTCTGCCCCCACCCCTCCCTGTGGTCACACCCCTCCCGCACTCCCTGCCCTGCAGCTCCCTTCTCTTCCACTGGCTGGATCTCTGGCTGCCCCTCCACCACGGCTGCCCCGCCCGTCCCTCCCCTCCCAAAGTCGGCTCCTCTCCATGGAGCTTCATTCATTCTGTGCTAATTGCCTGGCCCCATAGACACCTGCCTGGGCACCTGGTCTCCAGAACACATGGATGGCCTGTCACGCTCTGGAACATGGCCCTGTGGCTGAGGACACCCTCTGCTGTGAGGGGCTCTGCCTGTACTGTCTCATTTAATCTTCACCAGCACCCTGCAAGGCAGGTATTCCTGTCCATTTTACATAGGGGGAAACTGAGGCTCAGAGTGGTTGCACAGGTCTCCCAAGCCACAATAGTGGGTAAACAGCTGAGATGGGATAGGGCCTGGGCACTGCCTTCAGCCCTTCTCTTCAACTCTCACTGCCTAGTCCAGACTCTCCCTTACTTTCCCCCTGGAACTCTTCCACTGGCCTCGAAGACCATGCCGGCTTGGGCCTTCCCCTCTCCTACCCATCGTCCTGTCCTCCCCACTTCTGTTCAGGCTCAGTGACACTGTGGGAGTCCATAATGTAGCCTGGACAACTTGTTTTTGTTTTTTAAATTTGTGTTTTGGCTAACAAAGTAGTTTTTTGTTTCTGATTAGAAAAAACTATTCTGGTCACTTCAGAAGAGCGTAGTAATAAATAATCTCATAATCCAGCTCTTTGTGTATGAGCATATTAACCTGTTCAATGTTCCATAAATCGAACACTGCTATAATAAATGCTTTGTCTTCTTTCTCTTGCTCACCTTTGCCCCAGCCAGTCCCTCCCAGTGCTCTCCACTGGTGAGGCTGTGTCCTGCACCTCCCCACGCCCGCAAGTACTGTCTTGTCCTGTCGGTGGTGTGCCGCTTCCTACGTTCTGTTTGCACAGAGGAGATGCGATGATCTCTGCCTGATGTCCGTCCTTCTGCTTTGTTAGCTCACTGTGGAAACCCCTCAGGTCTGCTGCGATACATCAAGTTCATTCCTTTTAAAGGTGGTGCAACAGCTCATTGTCTGGACATAAGAGATTTCATTCAATCAACCCTCTGCTGCCTTCAGATGGTCTTCGTTTGTTTTCCTGCCACGAGCGATGCTTGTGATGCCCTGTGAGGGCTTGCATCTCTATGGGCTCCACAGACCGGGCGCTAGAGGACAGGCTGCTGGGCCCGGAAGGGCTGTTCTAGGAGAGAGTGTCCCACTGCGTGTTCCTCCAGCTGGGACACACCTGTTCTGTGGTGCGGGTGCTCAGTCCTGGCCCTGAGCCCCTATCACCCTGGCTTCCCTGCCTGGCGGGAAGCCTGCTTCTCCCTCTCCCACTCCCTCTACTTGTGTTCCCTCACTCGCTGTCTCTCTGTCAAATAAATAATTAAAATCTTTAAAAAATAAAAATAAAATCTGTGTTTGTAACTTGGATTGGTCTTCATTTTTCTTTGGGGGTCTGCCTGTTGTGGGGCTTGGCATGAAGGTTATGCCGGCTTCCCAGAACGAGATCCGGAGCTGAAACCCATGAAACAGCTCGGCAAGTGTCCGCTGGGTAAAGGCTGGCTGGAGCTCAGCTGCTCAGCTCCCGGGCCCCTCACCCTACTAGATGTTCAGTCAGCTTCCCAGGTGCTTACATGGATATTGGCCTGTTTTCTACAATTTCGTCTCATAATTTATATTTTGCCAGGTTTTTACCCATTGCTTCCAACTTTACAAATTTGATGCCATGCTGTTACTTTTATTTAAAAAAATTTTTTTTAAAAATTTATTTGTCAGAGAGAGAGGGAGAGAGAGAGAGCACGCGCGAGCACAGGCAGACAGAGTGGCAGGCAGAGGCAGAGGGAGAAGCAGGCTCCCTGCCGAGCAAGGAGCCCGATGTGGGACTCGATCCCAGGACGCTGGGATCATGACCTGAGCCAAAGGCAGCCGCTTAACCAACTGAGCCACCCAGGCATCCCCATGCTATTACTTTTAAAGAAAACAAACACCCTTGTGATTATGTCTTATTCCTAATCTTACATATTTTTGTTTTTTTCTTTCGATTTTCTTGAGCCTTTCAAAGAACCAAAGTTTGCATTTATTATTCTTTTGGTTTTATTTTCATGGTTCTTCATAGTTTGCGAAGGCTGCATTTTTAACGGGAGAGATTCAGGAACATTGTGACTTGCCCAAGATCCCACGTCTGCTAGCAAGTGACAGAGCTGGGACTGAAGCCAGGCCCCTGACTCCAGGCTACTCTAAGAAGTCTCTGGAGGACAGGCTGCTTCAGGGTGCCTGCCACTGGTAAACGGCTCCTCTCCTCAGGTCTCTCAGTCCTGTTTGCTTCTCTCCCATCGCCTGTCCCTTTATCTTTAGCTTCAGTTTCTTAAGGACAGAGCTTCTCTCTGCTACGCTGGGCATTCCTCTGGGGGAAGATGTGCCCGAGACCAGGAGACTGGGGGAGCATGAACTCTGGAGCCAGACAGCCTGGCACTAAGCCCCACTATGCTGACTGTGCACCCGTGTCTGTCCTCTCATCTGCTGGACGTGACTCGCGGCAGTAGTCCCCGACCTCGGAGCCTTGTCATGACGATGATATAACTTGAGCCAGGTCCTAGTCTGAAACCCTGATGACCACGTGTCTCAGAATCCAGAAGTTTTAGGATTTTAGCAGTGCATATACTTCATTTGGTGACACCTTTCTCCCCCCACACCGGGTCCGGGGCAACACACTATTTTATAATCAAATGCACCAGTACTTCTCTATGAGACACATGCGTACCACACTGGGTGGGGCAAAGCTTCTAAACAGTCTCTCCTTTTGGTTCAGAGCAAGTTTTGCTGCCAATGAATTTGGTGCACACTTTTGAAAAACCTAGCAGTTTTAGGACTTCTTAGATTTCAGAATTGAGGGTAAGGGGTATGGACTGTGCAGGCTAACCCTTGGGGCAGTCTTGTCATGGGGTTAGCACAGGACACACCAGTGGCTCTTATGCCCATAGCACTCAACGCCCGGGTCACAGCTGGCTCAAAGTCAAGGCTGCAGATGCCTTGTCCATCTGTCCCCCACAGGGGCCCCTGGGCAGCAGCCCTCTTCACAGACCTACACCTGGTCCTGTGCTGGGTGTTGCTTTCCCGCTGTCTGCACACCAGCGGTCACAGAGTGCTTGGTGCTCTGAGGAAGCAGCAGCCAGGAGTGGGAGAGAAGATGCTCTTCCCCTGCCTCCATTCACCCAAACTGCCCCTCTTTCTCCTCCGTCATCTTTGGTAGAAACAAGAACCCTCGGGCGCTAGAAGGCAGCATTGCAGGACTGGCCCTTTCCTGACCCCAGCCTCCATGGTGCCCCCTGGTGGCCTCAGTCTATAGCTCATCTCATAGCCTCACCTGCCAGACCCCTTTTGATGACTTCGGGCCCTTGGTCAGGATGCTGGGAGGGAGCAAGGTGGGTAGTATGTTATCCCAGGGCAGGCGCTCAGCAGGAATCTGTCAAGTGTATTTTGAGGAGGGGAGCCCTTCCTGCTGCTTGGGGCCAGCTCTCCCCACCGCTGGCGGGAAGGCCTAAGTTCTTGTTTTTCCTATCTACCTGGCACAGCCTTCAGCTTTCTGCACCCACCCTAGGAGATGGAAGGCAGAGTGGTCACCTCCTCCTGGAGGTTCAGGTGGAGACACCCAGGAAACTCCCTGCCAAGCTCTGGCTGCTGAGGGCAGAGCTGTCCAGGAAAGGAGCAGGGTGATGGCCTACCTGGATGGCAATGGGGACAATCTTGTTGGCCAGATTCTTGTATAGCAAGCAGATGGGCGCTGCCAGGAACTGCAGGGTGCAGGGGTCTGTTTTGTTGGCATCAATGCCATCCAGCAGCTCAAAGTCCACGATGAAGATGTTCCCTTGCTGCAGGAGGCAAGAGGAAATATGGCCGCGTCAGCCTCAGACAGAGATGGACCCTAGAACCAGGCCCAGGGGGACGGAGAGGTGGCTTTAGAGGCCCCTAACATCTGATCGGAGCTCCAAATGGACAGTTTTGTTCTCTGACTCTGGGCTGATTCGCATCCAGAGTGTTCAGAGGTTGTGGCGGTTTTCTGGTGATGTGAAGGAATGGCAGGGGCCTGGTCTGCATGTGTTGTCCCTGGAAGCTGCGTGGCCCTCATGCAAGATGCTGGATGACCCCCCAGAGTGGGAACATCATAAGGAAGCAGATAGGGTACAGACGAGATAGACAAGAACGCAAATTCTGAAGAGCACCGCCGCCGGCCTGCATTTACACGGTGTCAAGACATGTCACCCTTGGGAGGAGAAATGGGGCCAGATCTTCGGGGGTGAAAGGTTCTGCAGGGGCATCTGCAGGGACAGGGGTCTGCAGGGTCCTTGGGGGTTCCTTAGGCCTTGGGGGAGGGTACACTCTTTGGGGGCAAGAGGGGTTGTGTCCCTGGATGGTGTGTTCTGCAGCCTGGTCTGAGGCTGGTGGCAAGGTGGGGTCACTCGGTGAAAATTCATTGATCTTGCTGACACTCCTGATTCGGGCTCTTTTTCTGGGGTTGTTATACTTAAAAAAAAAAAAAAGCCATGTGCCTGGGATGTAGGGAAGGGAGAAAGCCACTCTTCGCAGACTATAGATCAGTCTTCTACAGGGTACCCAACCTGAGAGCTGTGAGGGTTCCTTTCTTAAAGCTGGTGCCCGCTCAGGCCAGAACTTGAAGAATTTGGGAGGAGGGTGGGGCGCTTCTTCTAAAGCTTTTCTCATTTTAAGCAAGTAATGGATGCTGCTGGAGGGGGTGGTCCCTGATGCTGCAGAGCCGGGTCCACCAGTGCGCAGGTGAGATGTGTGTCCACAACCCTGCAGAGGGCGTGCTGGACTGCCCAGCACAAGCTTTAGGAACCCCCCTTAGGGGGGACCGAACATGGGACAGGAGTTAAGGGCCTAGTCACCATCTTCCTTTTTCAGCTCGAGGGACCTTGGCAGTCACCAGTGATGAGCTCTGCGCTGTCTGTCTGCAATGTGTGTGGGGCAGGGGTGGAGAGGATGGAGGTTATGCCCACCGCTCATCAGGGCAGGAGTGTGGGGAGAAGCTGGTTATGTGACAGGGCCCCTCGGGATCATCTTGTCAAGAAGGTAGAGGCCTATGGGTTGGTCGGTCACCGGGCTGGGTGGGCTCCTGTGACGGGCGGGACAACTGGACTGTCAGAGTGGACATGACCATTGTGAGTACTGCCCAGGAATGGCTGCCAATCCAGTCTCGAGGAGACCCAGGTTAGTTAAGGTGATGGAACCCAGGCCAGGGAACCAGGTGGCCTGGAATTCGGGCCCGTACCAGGGGCCCTACTCTGTTATCCCAAGTCACTTCCTCTCTCTGGGTCTCAGTGTCATGCTTCTGAAAAATGAGGGGTGGGGAGACCCTACCTCTTCGTTCTGATGTTCTGGGATTCTGCACTGGATACTGGTGTCCTTGCCTGTCCGGTGTCCCTGTCCTCTCCTTCTGATTCATAGGCTCCACTTTCCTGGCCCTAATGACTGATTCAGGGAATTAAGAATCGTGCGATAGCACATGGCAGGTGTGTGTAAGGGATGGCATGTAAGAGATGGGAGGCGTGTAAGAGATGGGTGGTGCGTGTGTAAGAGATGGGTGGCACGTAAGACTCTAGTCAGTGGTGGCTATTAGATTATTGCTTTGTGACAAAAACCATGGCTGAGCCTCTAGACCATCACTCAGAGGAAAGGTGGCCATTCTGACAAAGATGGCCACCACCCCCACCCCTGGAGGTGGCAAGGACTAGCAAGCAGAAGCTGTCCGCCGGCCATAGGGCTATGCAGTCCCTTCCCATTGTACAACTCTGTGGCTCTCGAGGTTGTAGGATTCTCTGGCTTGAAGTGTGGAACCCATAGCCACTGAATCACTGTTCATCTGGCCAGAAATGGAATCTACAAAGAGTACCACTGTGTATGCGTGTGTGTGAGTATGTGGCTGTGTGGGGGCATGTGCGGCCCTGGTCAGCGGTCCATGTGACCTGTTAGCATCCTGGGGCCTAGGCAGTCCAAAGTTCAGAGGTTGGGACCATGTGCCCTGGGGTGGGGGACGGTCAGCTGGGCAGGTGGCCCTCTAGAGCCAGGTGGCCAGGTGGTGGGGGCTCAATGGGCTGTCCACAGATGGCAAAGACCACCCTTCCCTCGCTGGGACCCCAAGGCAAGCTGAGCAAACAAGACATGTGTCCAGAAACAGAAGGCCACCTAGACACCTGGGGGCAGGGGACCGTTGTGCTGGCTCTGGTGGGAGAGGCCAACCGACTGGAGAGCCAGGACCATCTCTGGGCCTCAGCTCCCTGCAGGTGAGCCAGAAGGAGGCCTGGGAGGAAGGTGAGGGCAGAAGCAGAAGACACCAACATTTTCAATTAGAAAGTTAAAAATTCCACCCATTTTCTCCCTTTTCCTTGTGCTGTTACAAGGCTTACGTCTTTCTCCTTACCTTTCCTTACCTTTGCAAGGTTGGTGACAACCCGACAGCCATGTGTGTAAAGCTTCTGTCACAAAGCCTGGCCCACAACTAGCCCCAACTGAGGGGGAGCTCTTTTAATTAGTGACACTGATGTTGAAAATACAGGCATGCTCCCAGCCCTGAGCACTGAGAATTACCACCGTCAATGCCTCCTCCCACACTGGACAAGACATTACCATAAATGCCCAGGGAAAGGAGGAGACCCCCTCACTGAGGGCAGCTGATCTCCTCCTCAGCCTGGCAGAGGTGCCTGGAGACGGGTTCGTGAGCACCAGCCAGCAGAAAGTGCTTTCTGCCCCACAGAGCATGACCTAGCCATCTGAGCTGGCCGTGGCTGAAGTCATCCAACAACCAGGTCCTACCTCGACCTCCTGCTGCAGGGTGAGCTGCCGCTCCAGGCTGCACTCCACCATCTCTGTGGTCACAGGGAGCTTCTTGGGCAGTTTCGTGCAGCGCCGGATCAACACTGGGTTGCAGCCATTCAGGAACTGGTAGCCAAACATGAGGTCTTCCTGCCAGTGGTTCATGACCCGCTCTAAAGGGGAGAAAACTGTGGCCTTGCCCGAGCTCTGAGTAGCGGCAACCGGGCTGCAGCCCTTCTGACCCTGGTTGAAGACCAGAGTCCCTGCTGGGTCCCATCCCCCAGGGGTTTGCCGGCCAGCTGGTCAACCATGAATCCCGCTGGCTGTGCCCTACTGTCTGACCCCTGGCTCAGGACATGGTGCTACCCTGTCCTCCCTGAACCCCCCTTGGTGGCTCAGAAGGTTCCTGGGAATTCTGTTCTCAAGAACACCACCAAAAATGGACAAGTGGGATTGCACCAAACTAAAAAGTTTCTGCACAGCAAAGGAACAGTCAACAGAGTGAAAAGAACCTACAGAGTAGCAGACACGTGTGAACTGAACATCTGATAAATGGTTCATCTCCAAAATATAAAAAGAACCCCTACAACTCAATAGCAAAAAAACTAATAACCTGATTAACAAATGGACAAAAGACTGGAACAGACATTTTTCCGAAGAAGATGTACAAATGGCCAGCAGGTACATGAAAAATTGCTCAATGTCACTAATCATCAGGGAAGTGCAAGTGAGAACCACAATGGGGTACGTCTTTGCACCTGTCCGGATGGCAATCATAAGAACAAGACAGCGGGGGCTGGAGAGGGTGTGGAGAAACTGGAACCTTGTGCACTGCTAGTGGGAATGCAAAATGTGTGGCCACTATGGAAAACAGTAGGGTGGGGTCCCCCAAAATTAAAAATAGAACTACTGTATGATCCAGCGATCCCACTTCTGGGTATTTATCCCAAAGAACTTAAATCAGTATCTGGAAGAGATATCCGCACTCCCATGGTCACTGCAGCACACCACCTAACAGCCGAGGTGTGGAAACAGCCGTAAGAAAGGAAGGACACCCTGCAGTTTGCCAGCGTGGGTGAACACGGAGGACATGATGCTAAGGGAACCCGCCAGTCACGGGGAGACAAATGCTACATGATGCCACTGACACGTGGTCATTAACAGTCACACTCCTGAAGTCAGAATGGTGGTTGCCAGGAGCTGTAGGAGGGGAAATGCGGTTACTACCCAATGACCAAGAAGTTTCAGTTAAGCAAGATGAATATGTTCTAGAGATCTGCTGTACAACATTGTGCCCCTAGGGGAGAGGGGGACTCCAGACCTTCCACCTAAGTTGAAGGGAGAAGAGGGGAGAAGGTGGGGAGAAGAGGAGAGAAGAGGGAAGAAGGAGGGAGAAGGAGGGGAGAAGGAGGGAGAGGGAGGGGAGAAGAAGGGGAGATGGAGGGAGAAGGAGGGGAGATGGGGGAGAAGGAGGGGAGATGGAGGGAGAAGGAGGGAGAAGGAGGGGAGATGGAAGGAGCAGAGAGGCCTCCTGGGGAGAAATCTGTGCAGGGTCTTCCCAGGTGCTTATTTCAACGCCCATTCTTCATCCATCATTCCTGCTTCCTTATCTTTTCTGTCTTTCCTTCCTGGACCATCCCTGATAATTATGTTGCTATTGCAAGTCAACACCTACCAAACACATCCTAGTCCAAGCAAACCCAAGGTCACTTTTCTGTAAGTGCTTAAAAAACAAGCTAAGTTCCGCCTTTACTCTGCGCAGATGTACCATAAATGACCGATTCACGTAAATACAAAGTTCCGACACTTCTGAGACCTTTGATGACAAAGTGAGGTTGAGGGTGCTTAGCCCTGAGTGTCCAAGGAGGGGAAAGCTCTGGGCAGGAGGGGGACCACTGGGAAACTGCGGGGGCTGTGGCAGGGGTGCAGGCCTGGCCAATGGGGAGGAGCCAGCTGCCATGTGGGAGCAGGGGTGGGGCGGCCCTTTCCTAAGCCCAGGCAAATCTCCCCAGCCCCACACCCACGAGAGACCCCGGGAAAGGGGTGTGTACACTCACCGGAAATAGTGTTGCTGATCTTGACAAAGATTTTCTCGAAATCAGCGAAGTCGCTCCAGGAAGACTGGAACATGTGCATGAAGCGGTTGATGAACAGGTTCTCCATCCTGCAGACCAGGAGACAGCGTCCCCGCTTGCACTCGCTCTGGCCTTGCCCCCCTCCGCACAGCCCCTTCACACTGTGGCCTCCTGGGCAGCAAGGAACTGAACCCAGGGCCGCTCTGAGAGGACAGCTGGTTGGCCTGGTGGAACCAGGACAGGAACCAGAACTGACGCCGATGCTCTCCCTACTGCATCTCCCCTGGAAAAGAAAGTTGCCACCGCCCTCGAGAACAGCCCACAGTGCCTCCAATCCCCTCCACACCGGCTTTTCTTCAGTCATTCAGTGAAGTTCTGCTGCCTCCACCAGGGACCAGCTCCCAGGCACAGAGCACCCTAGTGCCTATGCAGCTACTCCAGCCAGCCGTCTGGAGTTTTAGGGCATGAGCAGTTTGATTGAGTTCATCCCTTCCTTACTTTCTGCCTAACTCTGGCTCTGTGCCTGGTACCGAGAGAGAGAGAGTTTTCCAAATGCTCCTTACACAGGACAGCCAAATAAGCCAGGATAAGAGCTTCATAAATCCCCAAAGCAGGCTGTACACACTCAGGAGTGAAATCTGAGTGGTCCAAGCGATCCCAGGGGCTTACCAGAGGAGGGAACTCTGGAACGAGCCTGGGAATGGTGGGGAGAGAGAGAGAGAGGTCTCCCAGACTTCCCTACTAACTCAAGCAAGGTGCGGGACTGAGGTTAGGGCCTTCTGGTCAATGCTCATGTGACACCTTCTGCCTCAGTTTCTCTCTCTGGAACACCCACAGCTAAGGGTACCAGGCAGTCACACTGTTCCCTCCCCACTGTCAATGCTCACTGCCCACTCCAGAGTTCAAGCCTCCCGCCTGCACTGCCTTTTGTATACCTCACTTGGGGCCTTTGCATGTGCTGTTCCTCCGCCTGAAATGCCCTCTTTCTTCTCCTCCTGGGCCCATGGGGTCAGTGTATCGGGAGGGCTGGCCTCGAGGACCCCCACACCTCCTCTGATCTCAGGGCAGCTCTCCTTCCCCAGCCCTGTCTGCCCCATGATGCTGTCTCAGCGGTGCCGAGCCCTGCTTCTGCCTGCAGCGCCAGGAGGACAAAGGTGCGTCTGCACTGCTCCGCGCGGAGCCGGGGGCTCCGGGCTCTCCAGTGCCTCTGGCAGCCCTGACCCCTGACTGAGAGAGACAGTGTATATACCCAGGCAGGGGACCATGCTGGCCAGTGCTCCTCCTGCGGATCCCCCTTCCCATCCACCCACCTCCCAGGCATGAGCAGCAGAGTCGATGTCCCCCAGAAGCAGCAGCCCAACCTGCGCAGGCCAGGGGCCCTCCTTAGACTCGCTCCTTGGTGGGGAGTGGGTGGGAGGGGGTAGGGCTGGTGCTGGCTGGGGCCTGAGCACTGTTGCAGGACAGCGTGGGAGTTCCAAAGCCACCTCACACCTTTCCCAGCAGCATCAGAGGGCTGAGATTTGGGTGTTTGGTCCAGAGTGACCCTGGCCGATGGGGACAGATGGCTGTCTCATCCCAGGGGAGCTACCAGGGAGCATGTAAGAGGGCAGCAAGTCTGAGTGACTGAATGCAGGAAAGCAGGGTTCCCTCCTAGCCCTGCCAGATGTGGGAAAGGCACGTGAGGCAGAACACGGCACACCTTTACAACTCCCCTTCCGATCCCCCTGCTCAATCTAGCAAATGCTTCTCGTCTGCACCAGCTGCCCTGGGACCCCTAGGAGGCCACGGTGCCTGGGAGTGGGTCCAGGAGCCACGAGGCTGGTCATCTCTATGGGCTCGCCTTCTCTGAGTCGGATGACCCAGCTGCCTGAGGGTTCTGGAGAGGCTGCAGTGCTGGGAAGGTGCTAGGGTGCAGCCTGGGCCATGCCGTGCGTACAGCCTGCGCTCCACACCCCGGGGGCTGGAGAATGAGCTGGACTTGTCCTATAGGCTGGACTGGTCTCTTCAACACTTTATCCTAGCCCCTCCCCAGGAGGGAGGGGCTCTTACACACACGCTTATTTTGCACACACGCTTTGGAGCCTCACCACGGCTAGGCAGGCCCCGCTAAGCTGCTGTCAGCGTCGCTACCCGTTCCTTAGCCAGCATCTGCTGTCCTCCTCCACCTCCCTCGTCCACTCAGCCTCCTGGGGCAGAGAGCGGCGTTAAACAAGAGGAGAAAACCGCACTGTGACACCCACTGTCAGACTGGGTGTGGAAAAGGACATGTTTCTGGGAGAAGACAGGCCTTCCCAGGTCTCTGCAGGCCCAGGAGCCCCAGCACAGGCCACATAGTGCCCAGGAAAGAGGTCCTGAGGTCTGAGGATCTTGTGGGGAACCGGGAGTGAGTCACAGCCGTTGGCTCATCGTCTCCCCAGCTGGGTGTCTTTGACTTCAAAACAAAAGGCTGGCACTGAACACAGGGTGGGGTGGGCTGGTACCCCGAGGAAGCCACAGATTCAGGAAGAAGTGGAATTAGGAGGAAAACATTTGCACGTCAACTCAAGGCAAAATATCTTTACATGCTTACAGGCAACTGGACTGTTGGGACTCCGGAGACCTGTTACTGCACAAAGAGGAACCTGCAGCCCAAAGAGGGCGACTGGTTCATTCAGGGTCACACAGCCAGCGCCAACATGCACTGGGCTGCTTGCTCTGTGCCAGGAGAGAGGACAGCTCTGGTCTCCTCTGCTTCCCCTGCCCCTTTCCTTCTAACAGCGTCTCCATTTTCCACGTCACAGTTTTGCTGTTTGGAGAGGGGGAGGCGGCGCCTGCAGAGAAGGGCTGCCTCGTTCCAGGCAGAGCAGGTGGCTCAGAAGAAACAAGTCCCCAGAATTACTCACAAGTGGCGTGGAGGCTGACCTGCCCAAAGCCAGAGATGAAATGGGGAAGGTCTCTCTGGTGACCTCAGCCACAAGTTTGTTTTCCACAGCAGGACTTGATTTAACCATGAGCAGGGTGGCACACTCCAGCGTGGGCTGCAGGGACACAGGCTAGCTAGGCGCTGGCTTTGTGGGTTCTATCAGGAACTGTCCATGCAGAGCAGGCTGCCAGGCACTTGGATGTCCCTTCCCCAAGGACACTCCATCAGACCTCTAGGGGGCTTGGACCAAGGGGTCTTGGACCCCCTGACCCAAGTGCTGGGGTCTGGAGGCAGTCTGGTTGGGGCTGGAAGTCCCTGAGAGATGGCAGCTGAAATGGGGCTGCTCAGCACCTCAGCCTGGCCTAAGATCTCAGCCCCATCACTCCCCAGCCACGTGGCCTTGAGCAAGTCCCTAATCTTGCCGCATCTCAGTTTTCTCACCCGTGAAATGGGCACAATGACTGTCCCTGCCTCACAGGGCTGACCTAATGTACAGAAAGCCCTAGTTCATAAAAAGAGTTCAACAAGCATTAGCAAGTAGTGCCCTAATTGTTCCTCATTATTAATATTAAAGTCTACAGCCTTAAGCACTGGCATTCTGGGGGACAAGCATCAAGTTCAAAATCCTATCTGTAGCAAGCTCTGGCCTCTGGCCCTGAGCCTGCTCGCACCACCAGAGGCTGCCTGGGGCTCTCAACCTCATCAATGCTCCCAAGAGGCACTCATCTCCCCCTTTCCTTCCCCAGCTCCCCTGTGAAAGGATCACTCTATTTTCCTGACAGACGAATCCACAGGCCAAGGAAGCCTGGGGGTCTCCCCTCAGTCTTTCTATTATGCCTGAATTCCAACCAGATCCCAGGTCCATCCACACCACATCCCACAATCTTCCCTACTCTCCCACTTGCCCTCTTCACCAGCTCTAGGCTCTCTCCTCTGACCCCTGAAGGCAGCCAGGCCGAGCTTCTGCAATGCAGCAACGACCCCTCTCAGAGCTCCCCGTCTGTCACCAAACCCCGCAAACGCAGGCCCGGAGCAGTCCGTGCAGGCTGTGACAGCTCTTCTGAGGCCTCCCTCCCAGGAGGCCATCTTTGGTCACAGAGAGGTGCCCCTGGGACCTCAGGGAGAAGGGTGCCCCTTCAGGGAGCTGCCTCCATCCGATCCCATCTGACGGGAAATGCCCAGGACATGAGGGTCCGAGCCCCTTGGTCTTGGCACGAGGCTGGTCACCTCCTCTGGAACTCAGTCCCATTTCTGCAGTGTTCTACCTTACTAGGAAGGAAGCTCTCTTTCTTAATTTCCTTTAAAGGGACATTCCCTTATCAGCCCACCAACGCCTGCAATCAAGCTCTAGTCTGCAAACAGTGAGTGGTCAGTAAACGCACAAGTTGTTCCTCCTTTGATGCCACCAGGAAATGTTACAATGCACTTGGTTGTGTGAACAGGCCCTGCCACAGCTGACCTTGGCCTAAGGTGCCCTCTCTGCCAGAGCATCCTTGTCCCACTCCTCCAGGCCCCTGCCTATGTTTGCCTGCCCACTGCAAGGCCAGGCCAGATGCCCTCCTGCGGTGAAGACTTCGCGGTCCCCATAAGAAGACAACACCAGACAGAGCGAGGGGTCCTCTGTGAGTCCTTGAGGGCAGAAGCCAATCTGAAGGGCAGGTGTTCAGCAGGTGTGTGATGATGGAGACCTGGGTCCTGTTGGCCTGACCCCATTACCAAGAATAGATGGAAACTAATGCTATTTTTAGGGAGCATCTTCTCTGTGCAGGGTTGACATATGTGGCCTCATTATATTCTCACAACAGCCCTGAGCAGGAGCTGTGATCTCATTCTCAGGTGAGACTCTGAGGCTCAGAGAAGTTACCTTCCCTAACATCACCCTCCACTGGCCCAGAGGCCTCTCTCACATGCCCCTCATCTTCCTAGGGTGGGGGGTACTCTGAGCTATCTCCTTGAGGTCCAGTCCCCTTCATTCAGGCTGAACCCTCCTCAAAGGCAGGGGGCACATCTCTAGTTTCCTTCTTAGAACCTCATGGTGCTCAGCCAGCAGAGGCAGGGCTTAGCTGACCCCCCCACCCCACAAGCTGTGCTGTAGCAGGAGGCGCTGAGTGCCCATTTCAAGATTTCTTTGCTTGTTCCTGCCAAATAGTCCAAGGGACCAAGTTATACGGCAGATATGGAGAAAGACGGGCTGTGATGTCATTGGAGAAATGGTGGCCTGTGGGGCCAGTACTGGGGAGCACAAGGGAGGAGACTTCACTCAGGCCCAGCAGCTTCTAGGAGCTTCTGGGAGAAGGTCCTGAAAAATGATGAGTTTAGGCCAAGAAGGGAATAATGGTATCTGAGTTGCAGGGAATGGTGCAGGCAAAGACAAAGGGCATGAAGATGCCTTGCTAACTAGTTCTGGATGCATATGGCTGGGATGTCCTCGTATCTGGGGGCAGGAGGGAAGGCAGAGGAGCCTGGCAGAGATGTGCAGGCTCTCTCCTGGAACTGGGATAATCAGTGAGGGTTTTATGGGGAAGTAAAAGAATTATATTTGCCTTTGTAGAAGGAGCTTCCAACAAACTATATGGGCACTTGAGAATGAACTTCCAATTGCTATGTTGGATGGATCCTAGGGAAACAGGTAGAAGGGTATTCCTGAATATCCCAGGGAGGGATGACAGAGCTGGGAGGGAAGGACATACATCCTGAGGCCCCAGGGGATAGACATGACCCCACAGACAACTGGGTGGAGGATGAGGCCAAGGGAGGGATGGAGGCCAGTGGTTCCAGCCCTGACTATACACTGGAATCCCCCAGGGGACTCCGAGAACATGTGTAGAAATGGCATCACAGAGGCTGGGTTAGCAGTCTGGGCATGGCCGGGCAGGGCGAGGTCGCAGAGAGAGTACAGCTAAGAGGCTGTCAGCCATGTTGGGGGTACATGAGAGGAGAAAGGTGATTGTGCGTGTGAGTGTGCATGTGGCAGAGAGAGAGATGGAAAGAGAATAAGACAGAGAGTGAGTGTGGGTGTGTGAAGTACCCATGAGGTGATAACAAAGGCCTCTGAGAGGCCACCTGGGTCATACTCCATTCCTTGATAGAGTTTACTGAGCACCTACTCTGCAGAAGCTGCTGTGCTAGGCTCCTGAGATACAAAGATGGCAATTAATTTCAGGAACACTGAGCAGACATAAGAAAGGCACAATCTGGCCTTCACTCCACTGTCCATCCACTCACCCTCCATCCATCTATCCACATATTCTTCTACCAGCCATCCACCCTCCTTTGCTCCCTCCATTCCTCCACCCAACATCCATCCATCCATCCCTCTACCATCCATCATCCACTATCCCTCCACCATCCATCCATCCATCCATCCATCCATCCATCCCTCTACTATCTATCTATCCACCATCTACCCATCCACCCATCGTCCACTATCCCTCTATCATCCATCCATCCATCCTTCTACCATCCACCACCTGTCTATCCACCATCTACTCATTGATCATCCATCTATCCATCCATCTCTCTACCATCTGTCTATCCACCATCTACCCATCCATCCATCGTCCACTGCCCCTCCATCATCCATCCATCCCTCTACCATCCGTCTGTCCACCATCTATCCATCCATCCATCGTCCACTATCCCTCTGCCATCTATCCCTTCTCCATTACTAAGAAGAGGTGGCCCTATTCCACAAAGCAGTATCATCTCCTCTGACCTTGCCTCTCCATCCTTATCATTTTCTCTTCAGTCTGCCCCCTCACAAGAGCCTTCTTTCCTGCTCGGACCATCCCGGTCAGGGCTTTGCCCTAAAACCCACATGACTTTGGGAATCTCTGGGTGGGACATGAGACATTTAATTGCCCTGGTGTTTCCAGGAAGCCAGATGTTGGGTACTACACAGCATTACTAATGTAGATGTTTGGTTTTAGTTTTTCTTCCTAGTTGATCTCAGTTGTAGCAGGGAAAAAAATATCCCCAGCTTTGGACCCAAACAGATCTGAATTCAAATTCTGATTGTGCCGATTTCTGCCCAAATGTCCTTAGACAAATTTCCTGACCTGGATCCAGGAGAACATCAGCTTATTTACCTGGAAACATTCAAGAACAGTGTCTACCTCCCAGGATGGCTGTGAAGGTTAAAATAGGCGATTCTACTAGCAAACACCCACACTTATGAGCCTGGCACTCAGCAGAGGCGTGATGAGTGTTAGGCCCCTACCACCTCTTCCCCCCAAGGTAGGTGCAGCCTGAGGGAGACAGATGCCCATGGTTTTTCCGTTTCGAGGGGGTCCCCTATGGAGGTTGATTGTAAGGCTGTGTTTGCATGTAGAGTTCTTCCTAAATGTGCAAAGGAGGAAGAAGACTTTGGCACAGGCCTGAGTGTGTCCGACCAGATGAGGGGCCCTTCTCGAGGGGAGAAGCTCTGCTCTAGGCAGATGCTGCCACTAAAGCTGGCTGGGTTAGTGGCTCTCCACCCATCTGCCTCCTGGATATGCCTACCGGAGGCCAGGGCTCCACCCTGGAGACTCTCCTCCTGGCTGTGAGGTTGGCCTAGAACCAGCAGGTGCTAAAGCTCAGTCAGGTGGCAGAATCATGGATGTAGAGTTTTCTAGATGTCTATGATTGTGAGAACTCCTTAAAGTGTCAAGGTGCATCTCGGGGCTCCCCGACTGGCCCTGGGATGGTGCTGGGGCTCCATATGTTTCAGGAGCCCCCAAGGAGTCTCAGTAGAAGCCCTGTGGGAATTCAGTCATACAGAAGAAATACAGAACTCATATCTCTGATGCTTATCAGCAGAGGCCACTGAACAAGGTATGTGACTTCCTTAGTCTTCAGATTCTCCAGTGGCAAGGTGAGCATAACAACCGTGGCTGTCTCATGGGGCTGCTGGGATGGACAGCCAGGGATGGGTGTCAGCGACCAGCGCAGCCATGGGGGCCATTCTCACTGCAGAGCCCTGCTACCTAGGTGACAGCCTGGATTCTGTCCATCCTTGAACTGGCCCAGGGGGATGAGACGTGAATGGGGATGGGGCACTTCCAGGAAAGACCTAGACTTTGGGCTGATGACAGAGCTATGTCTGGTGTCTGGAGTCATCATGGTGGTAACTTGGTTTAGATACAAGCCACCCTGTGGCTGTGCACTGAGGGTCCAGTCAAATGATGTGGGAAGAGGTGCCCAGATGAGCCACTCCCCAGCCCCAAGCCCCTACAGAGAAAGGAGTGAGGGTCCCACCCACGCCTCTGACCCATGAAGGGCCTGCCCAGCATCCTTAAGCTCTTGGAAACTCACGCTTTGGAGTAGTTCAGAACAAAGTCCACACCCTTCTCACTATCAAACTGGATGTCTCGGGGTAAATCCTTGTGACATTTGGCATCAATACTCAAAGGGAAGCCAGGGTTCCACTCCATCCACCTGAGAATGAATAATAAGAAGAAAATTTTACCAAATGCCTCATCTTTGGGTTGGCCCCTCAGGCTAACGGTTGCCCATGTGGTCTGAGGGCGTGTCTTCCGTTAGCTGAGTGTGCAGCCTGAGAGGTACGGGGACCCCTCCCAGGGGCTGGTGGTAGCCTGCTTCCCTGTGCCCTGAGCATCATAGTAGGAGACCCGAGGTCCCCTGAACCTGAGACCAGGCTCTCCCTAGAGGGGTAGGGAATGGTAGATGTGCACCAGTGCATAAAAAGAAGTTGAAAGGAAACATCAGAAGACCTCACTGATTTGATGGGACATTCAACTGCCATCTCTCCTCTGGCACAGAGCAGCCCTGCTGGTCACTGGAGGTAGAAATGGGCGAGGCTCCCCCACTTCCAGGCTGACCTGGACAGCCAGTATCCCTCCAGCTCAGCCGACAAGCCCCTGCACCATGTGTGGTAGCTGGGGAATGGGAACGGCGATCACTCCTTCCCAGGAGGGTGCCGGGACAGCAGGGTGGTTGGATGTGGGGCTTTAGGCACAGGCGCTGTCCGTGGCTGGCTTAGTGACTATTATAATCAAAATAATTCCCCCCAAACATGGGCCATGCACTCTGTCCAGCCCAAATTTTCTGATCCTGGTGTCTTGAAACTTATCCTGCAGCATTGGGCACATACATTTTGTTTTTGTTTTTAATTTAATTTTTTAAAGACTTATTTATTTTAGAGAAAGTGTGTCTGCAAGCATGGTGGGGAGGGGCAGAGGCAGAAGAAGGGAAGAGAATCTCAAGCAGACTCCCCACTGAGCACAGAGCCTGACGTGGGGATCCCATGACCCTGAGATCGTGGCCTGAGCTGAAATCAAGGGTCAGACACTTCACAGTCTGAGCCACCAGGTGCCCCTTAAATTTTACTTAAAAACAAAAAAAGTTATTTATTTATTTTTCTTTGCTTACCACAAAACTCAAACTAACCAAGACTGTTTCTTTAGCTCAGGGAGGATGATCTTGTATTTGTTTAAAAACCAAAATTTACATTCTGAGTTAACAGCTTTTCCATTTGTATTCCTAATTCTCCCTTATTAAAATCTCTCTTATGACAGGAAACTAAAGCACTGAGAGTTGAGGTCATGAAAAACTCCGGCATCCCTTTAATATCATCTTGTCCTTTTACTGTCATGAAAGTCCCCATGGTTTTTCATGCTGTCCTGTTGGCCCAGTAAGACTCCCATTAGGACCGCCAGAGGTGAACAGGAACTGGATACGATCAGTCAGAGGAGATGCATTTTGAAAAGCGTTTTCTGTCATGCAGTACTGTCACTTCTCACTGTTGGCTTACTTACAATATTCTATTTTCCTGGACTTTAACCTTCTATATTTGTTATATTTGTATTAGCATCACTGCTGGTAAATTAACAGGATAAAATTTAGACGCGTGTACAACGTCAACTAATCTACTGATTTTTTCCCCTTTATTTTATAAAATAATTCATTTCCTGGAACTCCTGGCCTCCCGCTGCTGTTCCCCAGGCTTCCTGAGGGTGGCAGCACTGAGAGATGGACGTGCCCCATCTGGGTGGTCAGGAGACTGGGGCCGCTTAGTGCATGGAGACAGTACAGTTTCTAAGCTCACCACCAAAAACGCTGGTGTCCCTCCTACTACAGGCCACTGCTGTCTCAGACACCTGACAGGCTGACCTGCACGGGGGCCAAAGGACTTCGTGCCCACAGATTATAGGCAAAGAAAAATAAAATCACACTCCGCTGAGGAAGGCCAAGTTGAACAACCAGGCCGAAGGAAGGAAAGAAGCAAAAAAGACATTTATTTAAAAAAAGGAGAAGTGTTAAAGAGATATAAGTAGAATGTTAAAAGACTTTCTTCAACAATAAAACATGATTTCTGAATTGAAAATTCAACAGAGAAATGGGAAAAGAGAACAGTCACTGAGAGATCTAATTTGTCTCCTGGACAAAATTTGTTCATTCAAGAAATAATTACTGAGAACTTGTCATAGGCCAGGCGCTGCTCTGTGCAAAATGGAAGAGAATGTAACACAAATACAGAGCAAAACCACAAAGAAAAGGAAACAACAATGGGGATTAAGAAGTGTACTCGTGATGAGCACTGAGTGTTGTATGGAAGTATTGAATAGTGTACTGTTATGTATGAAACTAGTATGATGCTGTATGTTACCTACCTGGGATTAAAATAAAAACTTAAAAAAAACCACAGGAGACATGAAAGGCAGATATAGAAGATTTAACATACAGAGACTAAGAGGTCTAAAAGGAGAGAGAGAAATATATGGAGAAGTGAAAATCAAGAAATAAGAGAAAAACCTTCTTAAGTTGAAAAGACCTCAATTTACTGAGTTAGTCCTAGGCAGGAAAGAAAAGGAAAAAGGGCATGTTTAGATTTATACTGCCAAAGAGAGAGAAGACTGTGTGTGTGTGTGTGTGTTGGGGTGGGGGGGAGAAAGAGAAAGGGAGGGTGGGAGGAGGATTCGGGAGGGAGGGAAGAGGAGAGGGGAACTGGGGAGAGAAGAGAGATGCTCTCATAAGCTCACGAGTTTCCGGGAAAAGAAAAATAATCGGGTTATCATTAGGTTTCTCATTTTATACTGAAAATGGGGACACGGTGTGAAGTGTTTACAGACTTCTTTTTAGGTCATACTCTAAGCCTCTTATATCATTAAGTAATTGGTGAGGGCAGGAGAATTTTTGGGGGTGGAGACAAGCACCGACTCAGATATTATATTACCCCCAAACCTCTTCTGAGGAAATTAACTAAGAAGTTCAGCCAAAAAATTAGAATGAACCAAGAAGTTCTGAAATATAGTAAAGAGTATTCATTAAAAAAAAAATAGCAATTATAATTGTAAATAAACAAAAATATCAAAGATATTTTTTCAAAAATCAAGACCATCATTGCTGCTATTACTTGTTTTAAGAATTCCAGCTGTGAAATAAGAAAAAAATATAGCGATGTAATTAATGGAAAATAACAGACAAAATTATCATCATTGAGATAGTATGACTGACTAGGTAACTAACAAGACTCATTAACAGAAAAGATTAGTGCCAATAAAAGAGCTTAGTAAGATGTCAATACAAGGAAAATATTTTAAAAAATAACTAATTTATCTTTATCCCAGCAATATTTATTTACAAACAGAAGAATATGCCACTTGGAATGGTACAAGCTATACTTTGTCTAAAGTACCCACAGAGGAGAAAGACCCGCAAGAAGAAAATTAGAAACTCTATGGAAGGTCATTACACAAGATCTAGGTGGGGGAAGGCACACTGTGCTCTAGGTCTCCACGGGAGGACTGAATGTCTTCAGCATGTCAGTACATACATATTTATATGTAATTCAAAGCAATTCTCATCATGAAATTCTTAAAAGAGAACAGTGAGAGAATGACAGAGCTATTAACATATATTAGAAAGCTAAATAATAATAATAAAAAAAGAAAGTTAAATAATCAAAACACAGCACTGGGCTGCAGAGTGGAAAAGCGGACTAACATGCCAAGTCCGGAAACAGCCCCAAGAAAATATGTAAATGTGACAGAAAACTAGCTAACACTTATCCAGGGCTTTCTAGGTGCCAAATACTAGTTTATGTGTTTTCATAGTTTAATCTATTTAATTCTCTCAAAACCTGGTGAGGTAGTATTATTCTTTTACGCATCTTCTAGAGTGAGGGGGTGAGGCACACAGAGACTAAGCAACTTTTGCAGGACATGGAATGAGTGGCTCTAAGGGGAGCTGAGCTTGGAAGCGGGCTTCAGAGCCCATGCCCATCCATAACCACTGTCCTGGGTTGGCTCTGCTTGGTGAGGGTCCTCTCTAGGCAGGAGGGAGGAATATAATCCATAATAAGTGATACTGGGGGTGCTGGACCCCTGCTTCACATCGTGTATAAAAATACATGGCAGGCGAATTAAAAGCCGAATGTTAAAGACTAAATCGCAAAAGTATTAGACAAAAATAAAGGTGTATTTATGTAACACTGGGGTGGGGAGGGCCTTCTTATGCAAAGCAGGAAACCCAGAAGCAATAAAGGAAAACCAATACATGTAGTTAAGAAAACAAAGAACTAATATCTTCCGTGACAAAAGCAACAGAAGACAAATGACATGTTCTATACTTATAACGAAAGGATACTAGCCTGATATACAGAGGGCTCCTTTGGATTAATCGCAAGGAAGAGAGAAAAATAAAGCCTACACATAGGCAATTCAAAGAAGAGGCCCTCCACAGAGGCGAAACTCACCAGTGGTGAGGGGAATGCAGATTAAAACAACAATGGGGTCTAGCTTATGGATTTTTAGATTGTTAAAAAGATAAAAGATTGGCCTGACCAGGTATATCATAGGTATACACATGCAACTGGAAAATTGCACCAAAAATTAGCATAAAATTGTGGGAAAGGACTCTTGTTAGTATTTCTTAAAATGAAACTGCTACTTTGACCCAGCAGTGCGAGTTCTGGAACTTAATGGACAGTGATGAAAGCACCAGGACATCCAGCTGCTTGTGCAAGGCTGCGTCCTGCGGCACTGTGGGGGATGCCAAAGACAGACGGACAGACAGATGAAAACCAAGCTGAATGTCCATCAGTAGGGGAATGGTTGAATTCACACACAGCTAGAAATATGTGGCAATTTAAGAATGAGGAAATCAAGGAGATACGATTTCAGGACATTAGACTGACCTGAACAAGAATGTCTCAAGATGAAAAGTATGTCAACAATGCAGGGAAATTGCAACCCTCAGAAACAGCTGCTAGGGGTGAAAGCTGGCAGAACCTCTTTGGGAGACAACTGGCAACATCTAGAAAACTTAAAACGTGGCCTGTAATCCTGCACGTCTATCCACAGGAATATCCCCTAAAGAAACTCTTCCATGACAGCACCAGGAGACGTAGGAGGAAGCTGCCCGAGGTGCGGCTTGGGACAGCAGGGCATGAATGATGGCCCACCTGGCCATCCGCTGGAGGGCGGGCGGGCCTGGTGGTTTGCTCATACCGGGGTGTGCTGTCCAGATGCCTAACGAATGGATGGCACCTATCTGTGTCAACTGGCTGCCCTCAAAACAGAATAATGGGTGAGAAAAGCAAGTCACGAAGAGACTACGTATTATAAATCGCAAACCATTACCCTACACGCTGCTCTGAGTGCACCATCTACAACGATGCAGTCCCAGTGAGAACACGGCAGTGTGTGATGAGCCGTGTGGGCTTCTCCAACTGCCTGCCTGGCTGACTGAGGGCCGAGGGCCAGCTGGGCCTGCAGCTTGCTGACAGACTAGAGACGGTTCTTAGATACTTCACTTCAAACTCTCATCTGGAACCCCCAGAGTTCAAGTGAAAGAGGAACCCCTAGATTATGCAGACGATGCAAAGTTCAGTGTTTCCTGAACGGAAGGAGAGGAAGGCATCTGAAAAGGACAGATGAGTGGAAGGAGGAAGAAAAAAATGACGATTAGATCTAAGAAAGGGGACAACTGTTTCACCAGAAAGCTCTTGGCTCCATTTTCCTAGTCCCCACCACAGCCCTATCCCTGTGAAACAAACACACCCCTGGATTGACCACTCCTTAGGAAAGGGGCATTTTCCAAAGGGTGTTCCACAAAGGACTTGTTCTGCTGGATGTTAAGAATTATATGTCAGATTCTCTTGAGAAACACTGGACTAAAAAAAATTAAGCATAGTCCACCAGCACAGAACTTCTCAGAATTCTCCATGCTTATGTGCCCTAGAAACCTCCAGGAAGGGCATGTGATTTCCTGAACTTGTCTTATCTTGCGGACAAAGTTCTGGGACCAGTGCTCCAGGGCCCACTTTGGAAAATACTGAGTTAAGACAATGTGTCTGTAAGACTAATTTATCAGCTGATAACATCTTAGTCTGAGTTACAGTGGAACTGATAAAACTTGTCCACTCACCTAACAGGATACAAACCGGCCCCATTCTCTGAAAGTTGTTTAGCATCACCACAATCTAAGATTCCTTCTTCCCGCAGGGCCAAAAGTACATGAAGTGCTCACTGTAGGGGTTTTGACAGGGGTGGCTGAAGTGGGGAAGAAAGCTGAGGAAGGAACGTAGAAATAAAAATTCTCAAAAAGTTGAAAATAGAGCTACCCTATGAGCCAGCAATTGCACTACGGGGGTATTTACCCCAAAGATACAAACATAGTGATCCGAAGGGCACGTGCACCTGAATGTTTATAGCGGCAATGTCCACAATAGCCAAACTATGGAAAGAGCCTAGATGTCCATCGATAGGTGAATGGACAGAGAACATGTGGTATATATACACAATGGAATACTACTCAGCCATCAGAAAATAAAATCTTGGGGCGCCTGGGTGGCTCAGTGGGTTAAAGCCTCTGCCTTCGGCTCAGGTCATGGTCCCAGGGTCCTGGGATCAAGCCCTGCATCGCGTTCTCTGCTCGGCGGGGAGCCTGCTTCCTCCTCTCTCTCTGCCTGCCTCTCTGCCTACTTGTGATCTCTGTCTGTCAAATAAATAAATAAAATATTAAAAAAAAAGAAAATGAAATCTTGCCATTTGCTATGATGTGGATGGAACTAGAGGGTATTGTGTTAAGCAAAGTAAGTCAATCAGAGAAAGATAATTATCATATGATCTCACTCATATGTGGAATTTCAGAAACAAAACAGAGGAGCATAGGGGAAGAGAGGAAAAAATAAAACAAGATGAAACCAGAAAAGGAGACAAACCGTAAGGGACCCTTAATCATAGGAAACAACTGGAGGGGATGGAGGTGGAAGGATGGGGTAACTGGGTGATGGACATTAAGGAGGGCATGTGATATAATGAGCACTGGATATTACATAAGACTAATGAATCTCTGATTTCTACCTCTGAAACCAATAATACCTTATATGTTAATTAATATAAATTAAAAAAAATAAAAAATAAAATGGGAAAAAATAAAAAAAATTACTTCAGAAAAGAAGAAGAAATAACAATCCTTTAAGATGGGAATGGTGGTGCAGAGCTCTCAGGCAATGCCTTGTGCACTGTGCCAAATACACAAGTCTCAGTACACATCCATATGGTGTCTGAGCTGAGAAGCTCACACACAAATGTCTTAAATCACAAATTCATAAATCTTTAACAGTATTCATATAATCAGATTACCTTCCCTTACCTGATAAAAAGACATAAAAGTTTTATATAAACATTTTATTATGAAATTGAATATATGAATACATGTACATGTGTATATGTATACATAGGTACACATGCATGCAGAAAAATGCACGCATCTATATAAGCAACATCCGGATGGAGAATCAGAATGTTACTGGCACCCCCACACCGCACCTGCTTCCCACTCACCATCCTTTTATGAGAATCATTTCCTTGTTATTATTTATTATTCCACTGCTATATAACTTTCCCTAAACAATGTAATTCCAAACTCTATGGAAGCCATATTTGGGAGGTGAAAGAACATTAATGTAAATCCAAGCTTTTGCTGCCCAATTCCTCCTAAATGCTGATATGGTTGACCTCAAGTTTTCTCCATAATGCTCTTTACCATCTCTGCCTGGAGTGGTGGTCAGGGGTAGCTTGAGGATTGCGGAGCCCTCCAGGGAACTGGTGGCTTGGCCATTATTTGTCAACAGTGGTTGGCCATAACCTGTGGGCACAGTTTTTTTTTCATAGCCATTTGTCATAACTCACCGATATTGTTTCTGCCGTGTTTCCAGCTCTTTACGTCTGTGCTGCTTGAGAATGTGAATTTGGTCATCGCAGGCCAACTTTGCTGTGAGGAAAGGGCAGGACTGTGAGAAGAGCCACAAGAAGGGTAACAACGTTCAGTACTTGGGTTTCCCTCACACCCCCTGCCTGTGCACCATCTTTACCTGCCTCAGAATACCCTACCCCATTCGTACTGAGGGCACTGGCTCTTAGTGAGTTTGAACAGCTTTGCCTTTGACCTTTGCCCAAAGTCATATACCTAATTAGTGGATTTTCAACACAAGATTCAAATGCTGTGCTCTTAGCCACTCCCATTGTAAAAGACAAACCCAGTTGTCCCTCTTTCTGCCTGCTCACTCATTAAGCTGGGGGCCCTGAGAATCACATCCAGACCCGGTCTTGGTTATCAGGCGTTATGGGGGCAGGCCAATGATCTGCTGCCTCTCTCCAGCAGGCACCGTGTATATAGCAAGTTGTCTTAGCTTCCTCACATATAAAATGGAGATAATAATGCCTATTTTTAGGGTCATGATGGGGATTTTGTGAGTACTTCACACAGTGCTTGGCACCCAGTAAGTGGGAACAATAATTATTATTGTCCTTATAATCATGATGGACCTGAGCTGCTTCTTCCTCCCTCTTAGCCCAGATTCAAAGGTGTCTTGGTTCTCATTTCAGGAGTGGGGCAAGTGGCTTAAGGGCAAGGTCAAGCTGCTCAGGGCCTTTAGAGCAGGAGAGGCTTGTTCCTGATTACCCTTTATACTGTTATTTAAGGTAAAGCCAGTGAACAGTTAGTGGGAGCCCAGACTAGCAGGATTCCAGAACATCTCTGGAAAAGTGAGCCTATAATAGTACTTCTCCAGCTCTCTGTGGTTTTCAAAATTTCCTTTCCATCACAGACTGATATTTTTGTAAAATACAATAAAAATTAACTACGGGAAAAATGAAATAAAAAACAAATCAAGGACATTCAAAACAAAGCCCTTTCTTTATTATAAGATGCAACAATCACAGAATAATTCTTGCAAGTTACTAAAAAAGCTTGTAAATGCCTACTTTCAGTCTCTGTACTTATCTCATTAAAGACCAACACCCACCAGTTCTTAGCCCATACTCAGAACCCCTTCTGGCTGAGGCAGCTCCAGTCCAGGGCTGGAACTGGGGCCCACAGAGGAAGATCAATAGGGCACCTCTTTGTTCTCCAGTGGGGATGGAAAGCCATCCAGTAGGCGTCGCCCGAGTGAAAGGCCAGTGAAGGCAAGATAAGTATTAACTGTAACAACAGCTGTCCCTGGCTGTAGGAGACACTGTCGTGGGGACTCGACATTCATCATTTCTAATCCACCTCTTTCTCTGGCACCTGGCTCTGAGAAATTGGGTCTCTTCAGTTCCAGTGGTATGAGTAAGTCAGAACATGTGAAACTGCACGTACCAAGTTTCAAAAGGTGTAAGCTCCATTTCTCCTGGCCCTGAGGGTGTTGGACATTTACTGCAGTGACTGATGGAACTTTTGGGAACATAGAAGGTGACCAGGTGACAAGACCTAGACTAAATCCCCAAAGCTCGGGAGTGGGGGTTGATGCCAAAACACAGATACGAATGCCTTACTGAAGCTGTCTTTCCACATAGGTGTTCTGGATCCCTAGGACCACAGTGATGGGCCTCTGACCATTATGTTCATCCCAGGTGCCATGGTGAAGTATTAGATGGCAGGGGTTACCATGTCACTCGTGGGCTGGGCCCCTTCATTTCCAAGTTGTCCCAAGGATTGGTTGTTGTGCTATGTGGTGGATTAAAGATGGCCATAAATTCCTTGACATTCCTTCCATTAGGAGGTGGGGACTGTCCCCTTTGAGTCTGGGTGTGTTCTGTGATCTGTTCTATTGCTGGGACCAATAGAATATGGTGGAAGTTACCCTCTGCCAGTTTCCAGGCTTGGGCAGGAAGAGACTGGCAGCTTCCACCTCCTGTCTCTTGGAGTACTTGCTCTTGGAAGCCGGTCACCACATAAGAAGAGCAGCTATCCTGTGACCGCCAAACTGTGAGAAGCCCAATGCCATAGAGAAGCCTTCAAGAATGAGATTCCAGGAGGAAAGAGAGGCCAGCGAGCCCTTCCCACACATGCCTAGTGTGGGAAGAACCCTCTTAAAAGTGAGCCCTCTAGTCCTTCCCCCTCAGCTAATGCTTCACGGCTCACAGATGAACTGCCCAGCTGAGCCTTTCCTAGATTTCTGACCCATAAGATCAGGCACAGAAGAAATGGCTGTTTAAAGCCACTCAGACTGTTACATAGCAATCGATAAGTGGAACAAACTGGATGGATAGCTTCTAGGTGTCCCTCCTAGATCTACCTTGTCTTGTCGCTGAAGGCCCTCATCTTGTCCTGGATGGGAATGAACTGCATCGATGGACTTCATACTGGGTTAGCCACTGGGAACCCTGACCAGGGAGAGGAGGCCGTGGGAGCATGAGGAGAGGACATTATTCCCCAGGTCCTCTCTCAGTATTTGCCCAGTGTCTGCACCTCTACTTGGAGCCATAGCTACTCCCAAGGGAATGCTGTCTCGAGGACACTTCCCTTCTTGGATTAATCTGGCTTTCCTTCTCTCCCCTCACACTACCAGGACCAGCAGTGCCATTAGCCTCCACACTGGTGTGCTCCCCTGCACTCTGGCCTTTCTAAACATCCTCATTTGAATGGGCCATACTTTTTTTGCTGGAAAGGTATTCAGGGTATGTGGGAAGAGGGACCGTCCTACTAAGACCCTGGGTGGGAGTTACAGGAAGGAGACCAGGAGCTAGTGTTTTTCCAAAACCAGAGAAAGAGAAGAACCTTGTCTACAACTGTTCACATTCTGGCCAACACAAGACAGAGTAAATTTTGTGATTTTTTTTTTTTTTTTTTTGTCATGAGGCCAGGAGGCCAAAAAAATCCTCCTAGCTCCACTCACTCAGTTTGGAAATATTTTTAGAATTTGGTTTCTTGAATTCCATGTGAGAAACAAGGGGATGTGGCCTGATAGTTTAAGAACACGAAGTAGAAAAGAACTTCTTCCTCCTCTGTCTTGGTTTTGTTAGATAAAAAATGGGGATAGTAATCATTTCCATTTTACCTTCACACTCTGTGAAGAATGAATGATCTAGTGATAGGAATGTGCTTTCGACTAGGCAGTATTAAATATCTTATGAGTAAAACATCGGTCCTCTTCCTCATTATTCTAGTGGTACACAGCTTTGAAGATTTCTCATTCCGGTTTTAGAGTGTGAGAAAAATGAAGGGCCATGACTTGAAGTCAGATAGAATTTTGCCAAGGCATGGGTTTGACTCCCATACGCTAAGAGGCTAGTGTGCAAGGGGGAGTCATTCAGAGGGACAGTGGCCTTAGCTGACCTTTGCCATCCATCCCTCTCTCTGTTCCTCCACACCAGGCCAACTCCCTATCTCTTATGAGGAATGCTCTTCCAAGGAAGTGCCGGGTTGGGGTCTGTACACTGGAGGGTCTTGCTTAAGAGGGTAGATTTTAGGTTCTTTTTTTTAGCAAAATGTAGGACTTCTGGTTTAACAACTGGTGACCATGACTGCCAGGTCTGGCCATGGCCCCTCCAGGCTGGCACTTGGGACACTCCTATCAACCTCCTCCCCTCCCAGGTCTGTGTGGGGTGCCCTGGAGCCCAAGACCCACTATGACCCTCTGAGAGGAAAACTGGAGAATTCCCCTGGAAACTGCCCATCTAGGGAGATGTCCTGCAGGCATGTGCTATGAGGGACCCTCTGGCAAAAACGAAGTCATAAGCTTGCTCCGAAGAACTGCAGCACAGAGGGAAGACAGCTGAGCACGGGGCCAGGGGCCTCTCCCTCCACCCTCTGCATGTGGGTCTTGTTAGTACCCTGAGGAAGGTCACAGCACCTGCCGGTGCATCGAGGCTCAGAGCAGCAGTGTTTCTATTCCCCTGAATATGGTTCTTGGAGGAAGGAGGGCCTGTGAAGCCCCTCAGTTCCTGGGAAGCTCAGGGAGTGGATACTCACCGCGCCCGTCTCTCAGGACGATCTCGCCCTCGCCGGTGATCCAACGGTAGCATGGGAACTCGATGTAATCTCCACAGGGCGTCTTCAGCGTGATGTACTTCAGGTACCAGTCATCGTGGAGCCAGTATTTGCGCTTCTCGATCTTGACCAGCTGGATTTCGCCCAGTTCTTCGTCCACTGTCACGTCATAGGAATCAACCTGAGAGGAGAAAAAGGCAAATCAGGTTTGTCTGGGGGTTTCCTGAGCCTTTGTATCACCCCTTAGTTCATTTAGCTAAGACACTGTCCGAATGCCTGCCCTTGGCAAGGCTCCATGCTGCACCTGGGAGACGGTGCAGCCTTTACGGAGACGGAGGTCTAGAGAGTGAGGGATGGATGGGGACATTCATCACATTCAGGGTGGGGCTGTCTGTACATGGTTCGGGCTGGAAGAGGGGAGGCTCCAGGGAGGGATGCCCTCTGCCAGGCTGTGCTTGGTAAGAGTCCTTTGCAGCTGCCCCTGCTCACAATGAGGGCAGAGGGGTGGCTGGCCTTCCCGCCCTGCAGGCTGGAGAGGGCAAACTAGTCTTTGCATGCTTGGAGGCCCTTTACATCTTGCAAAAGGCTTGCTGACAATGGCTATGGACCCCTATAATGACGTGAGGATGAGGGGCAGTCGTGACTGTGTCACAGACGAAGATATTGAGGCTTACTAAGTCCCACTTCAGCTATTCATTGGCAGAGACGGAGTTTTAACCCAGACCTTTCCAGTACAGCTACTCCGTGTCTCCCTTGTTCTCTGGGGAGCAAATAACTGAGCGAAAGTGGAGAGCCTCAGGTATAAGAGAAGTTGCACTGATACACATCACCCTAGGGCGTCCTTTGTCACTGAGCCACAGAAAGGTGAAGAAAATCAGATAAGCGGGACCCATGAGATCTGTGGGAGTGGTGGGCTGAGGTTGGTCTTGCTGCTAGAAGGTACCACCGTAGGCCCTGTGCAGACTGCCCACCAGGTCCCTGAGCTGCTCAGCACTTTGTGCTGCCAGGCTCCTGACTCTGGGCGATGGGCAGGCAACCCTTCCGAGGCTCTGGGGTGATCTGTGTGTCTGCAACTCTTGGTGGCAGAGGGAAAGGAAGAGAGCTCAAGCATCACATCGGGTGTTCTATATACTAGCAGGTTTGGGAAGCCCTGCAGTTGGTGCCCTCCCCCCCCCCACCCCCCGCAACACCCACCAAGGTACTTTCTAAGCCAGATTTCACCAGTCCTTGAGCTTTTTCATTGGTGGCAGAACCTAGAATTCTCAGTGTGATAGTGAAGTAAATGGAGGGCAGGGGAAGGGATTCATTCTGCATGTGATCCCATGCGTCTCTGTCTCCAACCTTCTCCCACCAAGCTGCCAGAGGAACCCCAGGGAGGACTTCCTAAGAGGAATGGGAAGTTGAGTATTTTTAGCAAACCTCTTGGTTCTGAGCGCAGTGAGCAGCTCGCACGTTGTGGTTACTGAAGATGCCAGACACTTGTGGTCAGAAAGTGGAAGTCTCTTCCCTGTGCCCTGTGGTCTGGGCCTGGGTCCTCAGAATGTTTCTGAGGACCAAGGAGCCAGGCCTCTGTGCTGGGATGACATTTCTTGGTCCCTAACAGGTGCGCAAGCATATCTGTGCTGCCAGAATGCACCCTCCTGCAGGGTGAAAGAACCCTTCTTTCCCACAGTGTGTCTGTGGGAAAGCAGAATGCATAGGTGAGGTCACAGAGAGCACTGACCCCCAGGCTGCGGCACCTCAGCTCAGTAGTTTATCTGTACTGCAGGGTGCTAATCCCTTGGGAAGAAGCCAGGAAGCCCCAGGGTGCAGGAGTCCCAGTAAAGGGCTGGATGACCCAAGGAGCTGGGAGGAGAAGAGGAAAGGAAGGACACAGCTCTTCTGAGGTGACTTCTGGGGTGGGAGAGAATGGAGACCCCTGAGCTGAGGCATCAGTAGGCCAAGTGGTAAGGTTTCGGAGGTGAGGTCAATAGGGAGGAGAAGGAATGGGCAAGGCATTTATCTGTAGAGAACAGAGAGCAAGACTCCTTAGGTGGGAAATGCATATTTAGAAGGAGGAGGTTAGAGCCTGGAGCTCCTTGGGCCAGAGGTACTCAGATGCTAGAGAGGGACATGAAGTTAGGGAAACATGCAATTCCCCAGCCTCATTTCACAGAAGGGCCAGTTTTCTGATTTCACTTGTTACTTTCAACTCTTTATGGTTTTAAGGCTTTTGAATATTTCATCAATGTGTTAGCTGGTCACTTTAAAAAAAAATTTTTTTAAAGAATTTATTTATCCATTTGACAGAGAGATCACAAGCAGGCAGAGAGAGAGAGAGAGAGAGGGAAGCAGGTTCCCTGCTGAGAAGAGAGCCCGACGCGGGGCTCGATCCCAGGACCTCAAGACCATGACCTGAGCTGAAGGCAGAGGCTTAACCAACTGAGCCACCCAGGTGCCCCAGCTGGTCACTTTTTATTTGATCTTTATATGAGCATTTTTATAAAGGTTTTGTTTCTGTCCCAGATCTCTGTTGTTGCTGGGACAAGGAGAGAGATCTCTCTGCTCAAGCATGGACAGAAGAGAGACCTGAGGCCCAGCCTGGGATGCTCTTCTTGGTGGAAGCTAATGAGGGGCTGGGCAGGGAGAGGGGGATGTTGTGAAGCAGAGAAGAGGAAACTGGGGAGGGGGGATTGGAAGACAGAGCGAGGGGGAGAAATTGCAGCAGAAAAGAAGAGAGAAATGGGGGACATTGGGGCATGGTGGGGACTAGGGAGTAGAGGAAGAGAAGGAGGAACAGGAGGCAGAATCTAGGAAGAGAGGACAGAGAGGGAAGACTGGGGGATATAGATGGAAGTTCATAAGGAAATGTTTATTCTTCATTAATCAGTAATTCTTATTATTGAGGAAGAGTTATTCTAGAGTGTTCTCTTCATAGAAATTAATAAGGTTAACATTCCCTGAATATATGAGAGGTACATATAGTTGTAAGACTTGTCTACACTCATCGAATATATTCAAGGACAATATATTAAACACTTCTGTATTGTCCCTAGCTTTCCTAAGAGTACTGTCTTGGAATGAAAATGGCTCAAGTGACTTCCCAGAGATCTTTGGATCAAGAAAAGTCATCCCATATGCCTTGAACAGCTTTCAGTTGACAGAAGTAAGGAAACAAATCAATTTGCCAAATTTGCCCAGCCTCAGGCCAGTCTCTGAGCTGTCTGGGTCTATGGTCTGGGCTTTCCCAAGCAGGCAGTGGGGAGCTCCTGAGGGGGAGACCATTTACAGGAGAGTCTCACCTTTGGAGGACTTCTATTCCTAGTCCTGACCCAAATAAGTATGTGGAACTCTGAGGAGAATAACTGGGGCTCTGTAACTCAATTTGTGGAGAAGAAATCAGTCCTACTGTTTGACAGAATTCTACATAGAGGTATGTGGGGGTTGATGTGCCAAAGACCTAGAAATGACTGAACTGGCTGGTAATAGCCCTTATTGTTGTGACTGTAACTGTTGTTAACCATAATGATTCGGACACTTTTCCAAGTAAAATGGGATGGCCAATTCCTCTAGAGCAAGTATTTTCTCTAAGGTTTCTTTTTCACCTTTACCCAATAGGGACAGACTGTCCTTAAAGAGCCACTGGCTGGAGAATGGGGAAGTAACTCTGGGCTGTGCAAGACAAAGTGTGGAGTAACTTTGTACCAACAGGAACTTTCTCAAAAGTGGATTTTTATCAGGGCCTTTAGGACCCAGCTGATTCCCCTGCAGCCTAGCGGCCTTCCTAACTTGCCCTCTCTCACCCTAATGGAAATGTGACATGCAAACCTCTCCTGAAATTTGCTTCTGGGGCGCTCACTGAGGTGTTTAGTCAAAGTGTCATTTGAATGAAATCTCAAGGGGAAATAATGAACAGAGAACAGTGCTTTCAGCCCTCTTCTAATGACCCTGTTATGGCCACACTACAGTGTCTTCTTTGGGTAGAGTCTGCATGTGGGGCACTCTGCGCTGCACAGCGTGAGCACACTGGTGTGTTTAGAGGATAATGGGGCCCACCATGGCCCCCTTATGAAGGAAAAGTAGTCTGCACTGAGTCTTCCTCCCTGAGATGTTGGGAAAACCATGAAAGAATGGAAGTAAATGAAGGTGCTTCAGAAATGGCAGAAGGTGTCATCTTCCCAAGGGGACATCTCATTGCCCTCTCTCCTGCACCACTGTCCTCAGGCCCAGTTCCCCAGTGGGAGAAACCAGACAACAGACGGTTGTATTTATACTCAACACCTCACTCTTCCTGAAGGGAGCTTAAGCTGGGCTAACATGCCGAACTTGGCTAATTGCCAAGTTGGCTAATAACAAGGTTCTGAAGCTCTTGGGGAGGAATCAAGCCCACTCCGAGTTTGGAAATGGGGAAAGGAGTGGACTGTTATTTACTTACTGCAGCCTCTACAGACCTAAAACCTAATTCACAAACTTTATCCAAGATGAATTCAGTTGAACCATATGGAATTTGGTTTTGTTTATCAAAAATTGTCAACTCTGAGCAATTTCATATGGTTCAACCCAATAATCAACTAAGTGGCGAAAAGAACGTTTAGTGAAGTCTAAATCTTTCTGGCCCAGTTCTGGAGCTGGGGGGTGACAGATGGGAACATTCCCTGCGTACCTACCTAAAGCATGTTGGGACTGTCAGGATAATCATACAATGAGCACTTCCTATGCACTTGGCAGTGGACTGGGCAAGTCACTAAATGCTCGGTAAGGACCATGAGCTGCCATGCTCACTGAGAAAGCCACGGGGCTGGAATTCAAACCCGGGTCAGCATCAGGAGCTCACTTCTAAATGGGGCCACCTGTGCATGGCCTTATATAGTACTTGGCAGCACAGACTAGAGGTACGGTAAACACTGGCTCCCTTTGCTCCCTGGACTCTCCCAGCTCCAGAGTATCTAGTGACAAGGGGAGAGGAGAAGCCCTCCTTCCTCTTCTTGCTCCACTGAGCCCTCACACCCGGGGTTCAAGTATTCCCTGGCGAATACTCTGTGGGGAGTCAGATATCTCCAGGTTGCAAAAGCCTTCTTGCTTGAGTTTTCTTGTTCCTTCCCTCTGAATTCCTCTGGGGACCTGCCTGAGAATGCGAGGGACCCGGGTGTGAAGACACCTGCAAGTATCACTCTGGACCAGCAGCTGCGCTTGGGCTCACGCAGATTCCTGGACCGGCTTGAAGTCATCACTTTCATTTTACATTTGAGGAAACTGAGGTCCGGTGAGGAGACAGAGTGAACTAGCAGTCGGGCCCTGATTCAACCCAGGTCTCTGAACTCCCAGACCTGTGCCTTCTCCCCAAAGCTCGAGGCTGCTCCGAGGTGCCATCTGTGCTTCACAGCAGGACAAGGACCACACAACCCCCCAGACCCCCACACCCCACAACCTTTGGAAGGAGCCCTACGAAATGGGGCACAAGCATACCTACAGCACTTGCCCAGCTAAGGGACCTTTCAGAGCCTCGGGATCCTGTCTGTGAAATGGAGAGCAGACCTTGCACCTACTCTCGGGGGAGAAGCTTGGCGCGCTGCAGGCCTCACCCTGCAAGCCTCCCGCCCCCAACCTGGGTCCCAGCCGCCCCGACGTGGTCCCGGACACTCCCTTAGCCCGGTCCCTAGCCACTCCAACGGGCCCCGGCCCCCCCACCCCCCCGCCTCGGTCTGTGCCGCCCCGACGGGGCCGCGGGTGTCCCCAGCCCGGTCCCAGCCTCGCGCCCCTACCGCGCCGCGCTCAAAGTCGTTGTAGAAGGGCTTGTCCAGGAGGTGCTTCTCGCTGCAGCCCGCAGAACCCACGAGGCTGAGGTAGATGTAGTCGTCGGTGCCAGCGAACCACTGGCTGCCGGTGGCCACGGTGACGGTGTAGGACGGCATGGCGGAGGACGCGAACTCCACGAGCCTCGGTGCCGCAGGTCCACGCGCGTCGGCACTAGCAGCTGCCTCTTCCCCCGCCCTCCGCCCGGCCAGACCCAACCCGCCCGGGACCCCACAAGCCCGGCCCCGCCCCCCGCCCCACCCCCGCCCCGCCCCGCCCCGCCCCACCCCTGAGGCTCCGACCACTCGGACCCGCGGCGGACGTGGTAGGGGTTGCGCTTTCCTGCTTTTCACCCCATGGGCTTGGTGTCTGTTTTAGCCGTCTGGGGACTGGGGACACCTCAGCTGCCGTCCCCTCACCCCTGCATCCGTTCATTCACTCACTCAGCCTCCCATTCATTGTTCTCACCCTTCATCCTTCCTTCCTGCCTCGGCGCCAGGCTCCCGGAAGCCCCTAGGCGACCCTCAAAACGAGACGTCGTGTCTACTCTCACCAAGTTCCGGCTGGGCCTGGGGCGATTACCCACGCCACGGTTTCTTAGACTAGGGGTGCTCTGGGAGTCTACAGGGGAAAGGGGGACTCACCTGGGGATACCAGAGAGGCTTCTTGGAGGAGGCCACACCGGAGTTGATACCGAGAGTGGTATCTGGAACACAGCCTTAGGGCAGCTCTGGGTTCTTCCACAGGCTTGGCTGAGTGTCACTCTGGGCCAGCTGCACGTGGGCACCGAGGTGAGCCAGCCGCCAGCCGCTCTCGGACTAGAGATTGCCGGTGTACTGCGGGAAGCCGCGGCCAGAGGGGCCCAGGACAAGAAAACACAAGTCTGAACACCTGGGTGTTGTCTGGAGAAAGAAGGTCAGTGGGCTTTGGGGAGGCGGGAGGCTGGGGAAGGAGTTAGGCTTCCTTAGGGCGCTTTTCGGGGGGGCAGGGGGACCACTGGCTGGAAGTCCTGGGAAAGATGTATACTCCACAGCAAGCATGTTCCAGGGGTTATGGCTGGGAGTTGGGGAGAGGCTGCCTGGCCCAGTAAATTGGTCGGATTTCAACAGGTGGTGGGCTAAGGCCTGCAGAGGTGTTTGTACAAGGCTTTGTGCCCTAGAAGGAAGCTTCCCATCGGTGGTCAGCTTTCCTACTGTTGTGACCTAATCTGATATATCTTCTGTGTTCGCCTGCACCTACCCCAACCTTCATTTCCACTTTCTTGGCTCGCAGTGCCCACCGCCTCGCCCCCCAACTTAAGAACTGGGTCTGACTGTGGTGCACATTCGATACATGAGCTGAACTGAATTAAAATATAAGTTCATTCCATGTCATGTGGGTGCATCAAGTGCCCGGCTTTGTACACTCACTGTTTGGGAGGTGCAAAGAGGCAGGCCTGAGACAGGCTCCCCATTTCTGGGATGCGGGGCTCCACCTCGTGGCAAATCCTGCTTCCTCCAATGCGTGGTAGGACCACCACTCCAAGCAGAGAGGGAACCTGCGGACCCACTTTCTACAGTGGGAGATGAGGACAGATTTCAGCGGGACTGGCTTTATTCATGGAAAGACAGGCACTGAAGAGGTTCTCTAAGAATCAAATAAGACACGGAGGAATGGTCATAGCTGAGATGTGCAGGTGAAGATAGCTCAGAATTGGAACCCAACCCCTGCCAGGCAGGAGATAGGCTCGAGGAACCCCCGGTGAGGGGCGGGGAGTGAAGGATGGCTGTGGAGTTGCACTTCACATCTAAGAATGAAATGACTGTTGTTTTTCTTTAAAAAGTAAATGCTGGGACGCCTGGGTGGCTCAGTTGGTTAAGCGGCTGCCTTCGGCTCAGGTCGTGATCCCAGCGTCTTGGGATCGAGTCCCACATTGGGCTCCTTGCTTGGCAGGGAGCCTACTTCTCCCTCTGCCTGCCACTCTGTCTGCCTGTGCTCGCTCTCTCTCTCTCTGACAAATAAATAAATTAAAAAAAAAAAAGTAAATGCCCCCTGGGGATAAAAATACATTATATGTTTATAAAAAAATAAAAAATTTAAAAAATAAAAACAAAACCAAAAAAAGTAAATGCAATATTTTTTTTTGGACAAAAGTAATAAATTATCACTGTAGAAATTAGAGAAAAGTGGATATATAAACAAAATTCATAAGGAGTAGAAAAAGTGGTTAGTAAATATTCCTTATTAGGCATTTTTACGCCATTAGGACCACACTATTGTGTGTAATTTTTTGCATGTGTATGTTCCTTAGTATTATAACATGCATTTTCCTACGTAATTTTACTTTTTAAATATTTTGACAACTGTATAATATTCAATTATATGGATATACCACTTTCTTTTCATTAGTCCACTATTATTGGTCATTTAAGTTGCTTTCCCTCATTAATTGCTATAGTACATATTTGGTGCTTAAAACATTTTTAAAAGTTTTTAGATAGGGATTTAGAAATGGACCAGAGAGTATGAATATTCTGAGACCTTTATAACATGTTATTAAGCTACTTTTCCAAGGACTATAGTAATTTATACTTATGCCATTTACTGTAATGCATAACAAGGAATGTTGCTTTCATAGAAATTTTGCCATCGTGGGGTAGTTTCTAAAATATCCCTAGATCTTTTCCCCATTGTCTCTGTCCTGGTTTAGGCTTTCAGGATCTCCTACACAGACTATAACAACGGCTTCCTACCTCATCTCTCTGTCTTTAGCCTAGCTGCCCCCCTCCCTACAATTCCCTAATCAGAGTAGTTTCCCTGTAGCATAGATGGGATAATCTCACTACCTTACTTAAGTCCATCATTGCTTGCTTGCATTCCTTCCTTCCTTCCTCTCTCTCTTCCTTCCATCCAGCTTTATTGAGATGTAATTCATATACTATACAATTCACTCATTTAAAGTATACAATTTAATGGTGTTTAGTAGTATTCAGAGAATTGTGAGACCATCACTACAATCAATTTTAGAACATTTTTGCCACCTCATTAAGCAGTCACTTTCCTTTGCCCTCCTCATCTTTCCAGCAAAGGCAAGCACTAATTTACTTTCTGTCTATAGATTTGCCAATTCTGTACATTTCCTAGGAGTGGAATCATACAATATGTGACCTTTAGTGGCTGGCTTCTTTCACTTACCATAATGTTTTCAAGAGTGATGCATGTTATAGCTTGCATTAGTATGTTATTCTTTTTTGTGGTTAAATGATATTCCATTTTATGGATATGGAGATGTCACATTGTGTTTACCCATTCATCAGATGATGGAAATTTAAGTTGTTATCACTTTGGGGCTTTTGTGAATAATAATGCCATGAATATTAATGTATAAATTTTTGTATAGGCATATGTTTTCATTTCTCTTGGGGAGATAATTAGAAGTGAAATTGGGGGATCATATGGTAACTTCATTTTGTGGACATGTAGATTGTTTTCTAAAGTGGCTGCACCATTTTACATTTTAATAGGCAATCTGTAAGGTTCCATTTTCTCCACATCCTTTTCAACACATTATATTCTCTGTGAAGTGGTATCTTATTGTGGTTTTGATTTGGATTTCCCTCATGGCTAATGATGTTGAGCAACACTTCTTGCCCATTTATATATCTCCTTTAAAGAAATGTATTTTCAGATCTTGACCCATTTATGAAATTAGCTTATTTACTTTTTATTATTTTATTATTGAGCTGTAAGTGTTCATACATCCTGGATAGGATGTAACAATATTATCTATATGTGTTTTGTTGCTTCTGTGGTTTGCCTTTTCACTTTTTTGATGGTTCTATTTGAAGCAATATAGTTTTAATTTTGAGTAAGCCCAATTTACATATATTCTTCTTTTGTTGTTGAGGTTTTAATACCACATCTAGGAGACTGTTGCCTATACTAAGTTCACAGAAATTGACTCCTGTGTTTTCTTCATAGAATTTTATACTTACAGTTCTTCATTTAGACCTATGATCTGTTTTGCCAATTTTCATGAGCGGTGTGATATAGGGATCCAAATTCATTCTTTTGCATGTGAATATCCAGTTGTTGTGGCATCATTTGTTGATGAATCTTCCTTGCATTGTCTTTGTACCTTAGTAAAAAATTTAATTCACTGTAAGTGTAGGGATTTACTTCTGGACTTTCAATTTTGTACCTTTGACCAGTATGTGGTCAAAGTCACAATGTCAGTGCCACACTGTCTTGATTACTATAACTTTATGGTTTTGAAATTGGGAAGTGTGAATTCACCCTCGTGCTTTATTTTTTGAGAGCATTTTGGCTATTTGGTGTCCTTGGCTTTTTCTTACAAACTATAGGACCAACTTCTCAATTCTACAAAAAAGAAAAAAAAAACCAAGGTGGGATTTTGATTGGGATCACATTGAAGCTATAGGTCAATTTGGGAAGTATTGCTATCTTAATATTAAGTCTTCTGAATGAGGAATGTGGGATATTTTTCAAATTATTTAAATCTTTTCTAATTTATTTCAATAATGTTTTATAGTTTTCAGTGTACTTTTTTGTTATTGAATTTATTCCTGAATATTTTACCTTTTTTTTTTTTTTGAAGGAAAGCTATTTCTTTTTGTCCCTCCCTCTCCCCTGCTTTATTAAGGTATAATTGACAAATAAAAATTGTATATATTTAAGGTATACAGTATGAGGTTTTGATATGGATACACTGTGACTTGATTACCACAATCAAACCATTAAGACATCCATCACTTCACATAGTTGTTTGTTTTTTGTTTGTTTGTTTGTTTGTTTTGGTGTGGGGAGAACACTTAAGATCTATTAGCAAGTTTCAACTATACAATATAATGTTATGGGCTGTAGTCATCATGCTGTACAATAGATATCCAAAACTTATTTATCTTAAAGCTGGAAGTTTGTACCCTTTGACCAATATCTCTGCACCCCTAACCCTGGGGACCACGGCTCTCTTCTCTGGTTCTGAGTTTGACTTCTTTATATTCTACATATAAGTGAGATCATACAGTATTTGCTTTCTGTGTCTGGCTTATTTCACTTAGAATGATGTGTTCCAGGGTCACCCATGATGTTGCAAATGACAAGATTTCCTTTTTAATGGGTGAATAGTATTCCATTGTGTGCATATATGTATATACACATACATATACTATACGTACATATACATACATACACATATGCATATATATCTATTGACAAACACTTATGTGTTTCCGTATCTTAGCCATTATGAATAATGCTACAATACACATGTGAGTACAGATACCTCTTTGAGACCCCCATTTCATTTCCTTTGGATCTATACCCAGAAGTAGGATTGCTGGATCATATGGTAGTTCTATTTTAATTTTTTGAGGAATCCCCATACTGTTTTCCATAGTTGCTGCATCAATTTACATTCCCACCCTTTTCTCCACACTGTGAACACTTGTTATCTATTGTCTTTTTGTTAATAGCCATCCTAATAAGTGTGAGGTGGTACCTCACTGTCGTTTTGATTTGCATTTACCTGATGAATAATGTTGAATACCTTTTCATGCACCTGTTGGTCATTTGTATGTCTTTGAAAAAAATGTTTATTCAGATCATTTGTCAGTTTTTAATTGGGTTGATTGTTTTTTTGCAATTGAGTTGTAGGAGTTCCTTATATATTTTAGAGATTAAATTCTTTTTTTTTCTTTTCATACTTTTTAATAATTTTTTTTATAAACGCATAATGTATTATTAGCCCCAGGAGTACAGGTCTGTGAATCGCCAGGTTTACACACTTCACAGCACTCACCATAGCACATACCCTCCCCAATGTCCATAACCCTACCACCCTCTCCCTACCCAACTCCCCCAGGCCACCCTCAGTTTGTTTTGTGACATTAAGAATCTGTTATGGTTTGTCTCCCTCCCGATCCCATCTTGTTTCATTTATTCTTTTCCTATGCCCCAAGCCCCACATGTTGCATCTCCACTTCCTCATATCAGGGAGATCATATGATAGTTGTCTTTCTCCAATTGACTTATTTCACTAAGTATGATACCCTCTAGTTTCATCCATGTCATTGCAAATGGCAAGATTTCATTTCTTTTGATGGCTGCATAGTATTCCGTTGTATATATATACACCACATCTTCTTTATCCATTCATCTGTTGATGGACATCTAGGTTTTTTCCATAGTTTGGCTATTGTGGGCATTCCTGCTATAAACTTCGGGTGCACGTGCCCCTTCGGATCACTATGTTTGTATCTTTAGGGTAAATACCCAGTAGTGCAATTGCTGGGTCATAGGGTAGCTCTATTTTCAACTTTTTGAGGAACCTCCATGCTGTTTTCCAGAGTGGTTGCACCAGCTTGCATTCCCACCAACAGTGTAAGAGGGTTTCCCTTTCTCCGCATCCTCGCCAGCATCTGTCATTTCCTGACTTGTTAATTTTAGCCATTCTGACTGGTGTGAGGTGGTATCTCATTGTGGTTTTGAGTTGTATTTCCCTGATGCCGAGTGATGTGGAGCACTTTTTCATGTGTCTGTTGGCCATCTGGATGTCTTCTTTGCAGAAATGTATGTTCATGTCCTCTGCCCATTTCTTGATTGGATTCTTTGTTCTTTGGGGGTTGAGTTTGATAAGTTCTTTATAGATTTTGGACACTAGCCCTTTATCTGATATGTCGTTTGCAAATATCTTCTCCCATTCTGTCAGTTGTCTTTTGGTTTTGTTAACTCTTTCCTTTGCTGTGCAAAAGGTTTTGATCTTGATGAAGTCCCAATAGTTCATTTTGCCCTTGCTTCCCTTAGAGATTAAATTCTTATCAGGTATATGGTTTGCAAATATTTTCTCCCATTGAATGGTTGTTTTTTCCATTTTGTTCTTTGTTTCCTTTGCTATGCAGAAGAGTTTTAGTTTGATATAGTCCAACTTATTTATTTTTGCTTTTGTTGCTCTGTGATTTGGGTATCATATCCAAATAAGATTGCCAACAACAATGTTAAAGTGCTTTTTCCTTATGTTTTCTTCTAGGAGTTTTACTGTTTCAGGCCTTACATTTAAGTCTTTAATCTATTTTGAGTCAATTTTGTATATGGTGTAAGGTAAGAGCTTGTTTTCATCATTTTGCTTGTGAATATCCAGCTTTCCCAGCATCATTTATGGGAGAGACTATTCTTTCCCTACTATGTATTCTTTTTTGTTTTTAAAACTTTATTTATTTATTAGATAAAAAGAGTGTAAGCAGGGGGAGGGGCAGAGGGAGAAGCAGGCTCCCTTCAGGGATCCTGACCATGAGCTCAAACCCAGGACTCTGGGATCATGACCTGAACCACCCAGGCACCCCTCCCCATCATGTATTCTTGCCACACTTGTTATAGTTTAGTTGGCCACTTATATGGGTTTGTTTCTGGACTCTCTGTTCTATTCAGTTGGTCAATGTGTGTGTTGCTCTCATCTGATTGTTTATTTTTTATTGAATTGACCGGTCAGTACAGTGAAGTCTGTTTCCTCTGCAGTGTGGGGGGCTCTGCTGTCACTCCACAAGATGCAGACTTGTGCATGTGTATTCTCAAGTAGGATGACAATGTGTTTTTGTTTGTTTGTTTGTTTGTTTTAGCACTTCTCTCTTTGTGTCTATCCCTGTCTGCTAAGTTTTTTGCCTCTTTTGGTACCACATCCTACTATTAATCCTATATTAATTGCTGACTGATTGCTGTTGTTTTTGACAGTTCCCTGCGGAATAAATTGCTTCATGGTAAGATCCAAATAAATTTGGACCCTTTATAGCAGTAGTCTCTGAGACTTGTATTTGAAGTTTGTTTCAACCTGTTTCAACATTTCAACCATGAAAGCTTTTCATGGTGGTCTCCTTTCTTGGTTTCTATTGTATCCTTCTAGTTGGTTTATACTTTGGATTATTGCTCCCATTAAGCCAGTGTCTCCTCTTAATTGCTTACTGCCAAAATCTCTACTGTGTTTGATAGCATCCTTAGATTGAACCTCCCTATGCTCTCTTCCAAATAAAGCCAGTCCTCTTAGGGAGACTTTCTTATGACCTGCCTCTCTCTCTGGTGAGAATCAAATGAACTATTGGGACTTCATCAAGATCAAAACCTTTTGCACAGCAAAGGAAACAGTCAACAAAACCAAATGCCACTGCTCTGGAGGTAGGTTGGAGACAATGGCATACTTTTTTCAGATGATTTCCCTTCTTTATGAGTGGGGCAGTAGTCCCTGTTTTTCTGCCTTTCGTGGCATGGAATCTCCTCTTGTGGCATGGCATTCCTCAATTATGAGTGACCTGGGGTGAGGACATTCAGACCACAGTATTCTTGGCCTGCTGGGCCTCAGAGAGAGCTAGTGCCCTAAGAGTAGAGACTGGGAGCCAGAGAGGAGCTTTCAACCTCTTGGCCAAGCTTGCCTAGAATACAGCTTTTGTAACATAGAAGCCAGATGAGATGAGAAATGGTGGTGGTATTTGCCTCCTGGAAGGCACTATAACCATAGACTGGGCTGAGGGATGAGGGAGCCCTGTCTTCTTTGCTGGACTTCCCCAGAGTAAAGTGTCTGTTTTATAGGGCTGTGTGGAGGGAAGGAAGGGAGTGGGTCAAGGCTAAAATGCCACAGATTCTCAATACTCTTACTGAGGTCAGTAGCTTTTCTTGAATAAATGTTTCTTCATTTGCTGTATGACTTTAGGACAATATCTCCTTACTTTCATATTTTTTTGTTCTGTTTTGTTTTTGATTCTCACCAGTTATGGTGGCTTCACTCTGGAGAGTGTTTGTGGAGCTCCTCGTGCCGTCATTCTGGAAATGCTTCTTGCATCCTTGCTTTCCAACCTGAAGAGTGAATCCTTTTTTCAAGAGGAATCCTACACGAAAGCAGGTAAAAGCAGAGATGCTCTGGTTGAACATAAAATGAAATAATGCAGGGACTGGAAATGCTGATTGATTGACTTTTCACCTCTCATTGCTATCCTCCAAACTCTTGATACAAGTGGGGACATTTTTAAGACTCATTTGCCTTTAGGGTGAAGCACTCACTCTATGCACTGGCCCTTCACAGTCTTGCCTCCCTGCAAGGGCAAGGATCCACTCACTCTTCCATCCTTCCCATGTGCTTTGGTCAGGGTTCCATCAGAGACACAGGATCAGAAGCATATGTGTATACAGGAAGAGGTTTATTGCAAGAATTGGCATATGTGACTAGGGGAGTTGGGTAAATAAGTCTGAAATCTGTAGGTCAGGGTAGGTCCAGAAGGGCAGGTTGGGAGCTCTAAGGCCAAGCAGCTATCCACAGGAGGAATTTCTTCTTCTTCAGAGAAAACTTAGTTGTGTTCTTAAAGCCTTTCAACTGATTGGATCAGGCCCACCCAGATAATCCAGGATAGTCTCTTTTTACATAAAGTCAAAAGGTTAGAGATATTAAGCACGTCTACAGAATATCTTACAGTAACACCTAGGTTAGTGTTTGATTGGATGACTGGGTCCTATAGCCTAGCCACTTTGACACAGAAAACTGACCTCATGCTGCGTTCCAACTACTCTGCTCTTTCCTGAAGACTACTTCTTCTCACCCCTTGAAGTCTTGGTATATTTCCTTCCCTTGTCTAGAGTACTGTGGCTTCTTTCTCTGTCTCCTGATTTCCTTCTCCAAGAAACGACACCAGTGTTGCTTCCTTCGTGGAACTCTCCTTGGCAGAGCTAGTTGCACATCTTCTTAGCTCCCACAACTTTTGCTCATGCCCATATTTTGGTACATTGCCCCTCTGTCCCATGGACACTTGCTTCTGTCTCTATCTCCCCCAACATATCCTAGGGTATGTGAGGGCAGAGACAGTAGCTTCTTCATCTCTTGGTCTCCTGCATGATGTCAGGCACAGAGAAGCTATAAGTAGATCCTTGGTAGGTTGAGTAACCGGAGATCCTAAAACTTGCTAGGAGAGTCTGGTTTTTGTGGCAGGCACAGCAGACAGGCAGCCTGAGCCCAAGTTCCAGAGAGCAGCTCTAACTTCCCCTCTAGCGGGTCGCATGATCCCCTGAGTCACGGAGTGGAACTTGTGGCATGTGTACAGGAAGCCCCGTAGCCACGGCACTAATGACTGCAGCTGGGCAGCGTGGTCCTGGTGCCCTGGCTGGCCAGGGAAGTGACTGCCAACAGGTCCTTCTGAGTAGTCATTTCCCTCTGGAGACTGTTTTGTAGATACACACTTTTTTTTCTTTCTCATTAAACATTTTAAATGGAAGTACAGTTGACATACGGTATGACATTAGTTTCAGGTATACTACATAGTGATTTGATATTTCGTACATGACGATATGCTCATGACCATAAGTGTGGTTACCATCTGTCACCTGGACCACACCTTCTTTGGGTGATCCCCAAACATTTGAAGCTCGTTTCAGTTTCTCCCAGTTCATTTGCATAATCAGAATTAAGCACTGACTAATGCTCATTCACCAGGAATTAAGAAAAAGAAGGAAAAAGAAAAAAAAAATTGCCCAGAACCCCACCTCCCCACCCCTGTCATTGGATAGATGACCTCCTAGTCCTGGATGAGTTCCCCTCAGGGGAATGTCACCTGCTCCTCTAGCCCATTGTTTGGTTGCCCTTTATCCTTTCCCAGGAAGAATAATTAGATAAGACTGAGTTGTGAGAGTGCCTCTTAGGTAAGATCCTGAAAGGATAATGATGAAAAAGCCTGTTGCTCCTTCTTCAGTCTGTGGTCAGAGTTCAGGCCCTTTTGAATGAGCACTCGCCCAAACCCCCACTTTCTCTCGCTTTGTGCATTTCAGAACAAGACTAGGCCTTTGCTGGTTGGTCCCTCTCCCAGCCTGCAAGGCTGTTATATATAAGAAGTGGGATGGGGCACCCCATACTACCTTACCTTGTTTTATACTCTCCTAAGACCCAGGTAGGTTTACCCTCTGTGGTCCAGTTCAACTGTTTTGCTTAGGAAGACAAACCTAGTGGACATTCTTCCCTTTGGAACTTAACCACCGAGTACAGAGATACTTTCTGATTCATGAAGGACAAGATTCAAATACTCTTGTTATATTTGTGATTAGTGTGTTTTTTCAAAAGGAAGAATAATTTTCATACTCATGCTGAAACCTATGTGATATTTTTCATCCCAACATCAGATAATCACAAGAGATTATCTCTATGAACCCTAACTGAACAGGCACAAGAGGACTAATTCACTCCGGGGGACTGAGCATCATTGTCTCTCCCCAGAGAGGCCTGCCCTAACCTCCATTCTGAAAAGACCACTCCCTTCATGCCACGTGAACTGTTTTCACTGAGCCAGTGTGGGTCTGCTCCTTGGTGGTGAGCCTCCACCAGGTGGAGTTGCCTCACAAAGTCGTCTGTATTTGCAGAAAACAAGGAGATCATGGGGAATAATTTCCAAAGCCTTGACTCCTCAAACAGGGTTAAGCAGGTTCCTTTTATTAGGGTTTGGGATGAATATTCAGAAGGGGAGGTCCCATCATTGCTCATCTGCCCATTCAGAAAATATGCCTATGCATACATTGTGTGTTATGTTAATGAAGCTTATGCCCCTCCCAGGATGGGGATTTTAACAATATAATGAATCTGGTTTAACTTTTGGTCACTTTATGATTTCATCTGCCCAGGCATCATCCTGAGGGGGTCATACTCAAAATGTTTCTTTCCCCTTTACAGCCATTTGTTAGTTTTGAAAACATAAAATTGGTAGCTAGGCAGAAGCTTCTAGGAGCTTCCTGAGTTCAGGGTGGCTCTTACTGATGATGACTGCACTTATGGCTGGCTGACTCTGTGGTATGTCTTTCCTAGTTGATTGTCTGTGTCTCCTACTGGAGGCTGAGCACCATGATATCTTCCAGTTCTGTTCACTTTCAGTGTGTGATTCCCACCACAAAGATTTGTGGTCGTACGTAGGTGGGGAGAGAGGAAGCTAGTAATTTTTCAGGCACTATGGGCTAAGAAATTTTGCATACTCTATCTCATTTGTTCTTATAACACCCCCAGGAAGTAAATATCATGACTCAGTTTTACAGAGAAGGGAACCTGAGTTCAAATATCTCTCGAATGGCATTGCACACGTGCGCGCGCGTGCATGTGCGTGTGTGTGTGTGTATGTGTTTAAATGTCTCAAGTAGGTGAGGACAGCAATCAGCATCCAAGAAGGTGCTTGGTAGAGTGAAAAACTCTTTAGAAAGGAAGATAGTCTGGGTACGCCTGGGTGGCTCATTTGGTTAAGCGGCTGCTTTCGGTTCAGGTCATGATCCCAGCGTCCTGGGATGGAGTCCCACATCGGGCTCCTTGCTCCGCAGGGAGCCTGCTTCTCCCTCTGCCACTCTGTCTGCCTGTGTTCCTCTCTCTCTCTCTCTCTGACAAATTTAAAAAAAGAAACAAAGAAAGGAAAATAGTCTGGTGTGATTAAAATCCAGTACCCCCAAATGTCAATTATGTGTGTGATGTTCACTAACCTTTACTGGCGGCTCCATGCTGCCAGGAACTGACCTGAATCTTATTTGGGCACATACTCTTCTCACCCTCATTTTACAAATAGGGAAACTGAGGGGAAGAGGAACTAAGTAACATTCCCAAGGCTGCGTACCCAGTTAAGTGGCAGACCAGTAAGTGGTGAATCTCGGTGGTCTAACTTTAGGGTCCCAGCTTTTCATCAGAGTTGTAGGGGAGAAGGGAGGTGCAATCAGTAAAATGAATTTAAAAACCTCACCTTTTAGAGTTTAAGTCTTTCTGATCTGTGAGACCAATGATGATAGTGTCAATTACCCCTTACCTATCTCTTGCCCAGCACAAAGCATTTTCTTGCACGGACTTCATTGTGCTTCCATGATAGCTTTGAGAGGCAGAAGAGGTGATTGTTAGTGGTTATTCTCAGCCGACAGGAAAGAGAAGCCCCGGAAGGTGAAGTGACTTGTCCAGTAAGTATGTTTTATGGAGTGGCCACAGTGGCTCTCATTCATCTTCTCACCTATCCAAGACTGGAGGCTGGTGGCCTTCACACCAGATGCCAGCTCCCCAGGGGCAAGTCTAAGGGTTCTTGGGCAGCAAAAGAAGGAATTCTGGCATGGAAGGGAAAGCAGAGGCATACCCTTTTCCTCACCCAGCCTTGGGGACAAACACTTTACATCTTTGGTCCTTGAAGGGCCCTGTAGAGCTGGGCTGGGGGCAAAATTAAGAGCTGCTCCAGAGTGAGCTTGAAGGGGATGGTTAGG
>PISX010007498.1:0-88633 GCA_004024625.1 Mellivora capensis | reverse complement strand
AAAAAAAAAAAGAATAGGTATATCCACAAAAAACAAACAACAACAACAAAAAAAAACAAAAAACCTTCCCACCAAGGATCTCTAAAACCATTCAGCAAGAGGGAGGGAAAAAATAAAACTTGAGCACAATAAAGTATAGCAAAGTACATATATGATTCCACTTAAAATATATATATATATACACATACACATATGTATGTATGGGGGGGGCTGCCTGGGTGGCACAGTTGGTTCAATAACTGGTTCTTGGTTTCAGCTAAGGTGGTGATCTCGGGGCACGAGATCGAGCCCCATGTTGGACTCTACACTCAGCATGGGGTCTGCTTGGGATTCTCTCTCCCTCTCCCCCTCTGCCCTTCCTGCTTGTGCTAAGATAAATAAATAGATTTAAAATAAATAAATAAATAAAACACACACATGCATGTATGTATATATGTATATGTATATATATGGATGCTAGTCATTTGGGCATCCAATTCTTGATTTCAGCTCAGGTCATAATCTCAGGGTTGTGAGATCAAGTGTCACATCAGGCTCTGCACTAGGTGTAAGGCCTGCTTAAGATTCTCTCTCTCTCTGCCCCTCCCCACCCACTCATGCTCTCTTTCTCTCTATAAATAAATAAATTCTTGTAATGGTATAAATGGTTTCTAAAGAATATACAAAAAATCATCTTGAGAAGACTGGGCTTCAGGGGGAAAAGGTGGCTTATTTTTCAATGCATTAGTTTGTCAATTAAGAAAAGGATAATCACACTTACAAAAAGAAAAAAGGTAAAAACAAGACTTTTTAATTAAAAAAAACATACATGACTTTTTAGATTCTCCTTATTCATAAAACATCCATCTGTACGCTCTATTTCTACTAGTCCTTAAGAATTTAGTTTTGGTATCACCTCCTTAAAGAGATATTCCCTAAATAGGTCTTCCCTATTTTCTATGAAAACACCAGGCAGAAATGAAAATATGTTTCTCTGTGCTTGTCTTCTCGAATCCAAACTGGACTACAGGCTCCCTGAATTTATATGCTACAAACTTAGTACCTGTCCCACAAAAAAGTACTTGTTGGACTATTACCAGTGAGTCACTACAGCAAACACCGACTCTTGTAAATACTTCTAAACAGCTCATTTGTCATTTCTAGATTGCCCACACAAATAATGTGACAAGGCTCTCACAACAGAGACAGGATATAAAAAATAGTGGTTTTGGTATCTCTGATACTAGTTTTTTTAGTACCTAAGACATCTTAAATACAAGATGCAAGTAGTATGAGAAGAAGAGAAGCAGATAAGAAAGCAAGCCTGGATTTAGTTATGGTTATAACTGTAGAAAACAAAAGTCAAAAGTTGAAGGTCCAGTTGAGATCAATAAACATTTACTAAAATATGGCATCCAGGTCCTAATGGACTTCCAGTTCCTTTTAGCAGTGTTCTTGGACTTCCTCCAATTTTTTCCAGGTAACTAACTACATATCTCAAAAGCCCACAGCCTGAGATGTTTTAGTGACAAGGACAGCAGCTTCTCTGAGTTTAGTGTGTCGGAAAACAAAACGTCACAGTGGTGAGAATACAGCAAGAAAAACTAAACAAACAAAACAATGGTGTATTTGAAAGCGTAGTAAATAAATACGGCCACCTTTGGTCGAGGGTATTTTTAATGTTCCCTTTAAAAGAGAACTATCATAGAATTGGTTAAATGTGAAATTATACATACTATAAAATTAGAGGAAAGAATACCAAGGGCTAACAAATGAAATCCTCTGTAAAGAAAAGATCACAATTTGTCCACCTGTTAGAATATCAAAGAAAGGAGAGCCATCACTTACTCAACAAACATTTAATGAGTGTAAATTATGCGTGAACTCTCGCCTTTCATAGATACAAGGGTGTTGAGTGAAACTTAAGAGACAAAGAGAAGATAACCAAAAGGTTAAAACACAGCTTTGCAGTTACCAAGCACTAAATCAAGTCTAAGAAAATAATTCTACAAAGGAAACAGACAGACGTTATTCAACAGAGTCATTTACATGGCCAAAAGAACACAAAGTAGAAAAAAAAGTAAAAATTACAAATTAAAAGGTCAAAATTTACCAGTCTAATTTATTATGTACTAATTACATTAGTTTTTTATTTAATAATCTAAATAAACAAAAGGGACCTATAGCATTATAAAATGATAAAACAGCTACCACCCAAAAGAAAACTGTGAGGAGGAAGGAGCAACACATACACTCAAGTCTCTCCAGACACAGGATAGTCTTTACTGTATTTTAAACATCCCCATGGGGCACCTGGGTGGCTCAGTGGGTTGAACACCTGACTCTTGGTTTCAGCTCAGGTCATGATCTTAGGGTCCTGGGATGGAGCCCCGTGGCAGGCCCTGCACTCAGTGCAGAGCCCACTTCTCTGCCTCTCACCTCCTCTGCCCCTCTCCCCCTCTTGTGCGTGAGCATGCACATGAGCATGCACACATTCTTTCTCTAAAATAAATAAAAAAATCTTTTAAAATCTCCAGAAAAACTCAACCAGATAATCGTTTCAGTGAATGTTCCAGAGTTTGACAACTCACTCTCTGTAAATGACTCTAGACCTCCTGTGGCTCACAAAGCCTTTTTGGGCCCACAGCTCCTTGTGGTGATGCTGGTTTTGCCACCCTGCAGGGGCAAAAGGCTTCCCTTCTATCCTTCAGAATACCCTGGTGTCTAGACTTTGACTAAATGTTCTTCCATCCTGCAACACCCTCACATGCCACCCCTCACACCAATCTGCCAAGCAGAAAGCAACTGACTCCTAATCTCTTAGTTACTTTAATCGTAGCCTGGGCAAGCAGGATAAAATACCGCTGAGAGAAACCTGAAGATATTATAGCTTCAAAGTTAAGATAATATGCACAATTTTTATTCTTTCCATATACATTATGACATTTAAGAAATCTACTACATTCATCTAGCAAATATATATTGAATCCCTACCATATGCTAAGCCCTATGACAATACTGCATCTTTGTTGTTCAGGTTTCACAAATGATAGCTATGTGGCCTATTCTACCACACAATGAAGGTCCACATCCACCCTCCATTTTAACATGTGAGGATGACAGAGTAGAAAATTCTGTCATAAGCATTTTAAAAAATGAGTCATTACACAGCAGAGACTAAAAAATGGTTCCCAAACTTGAGCATGCACCATCACCTACTGTCTCAGTGGCTCAAGGATGAGGCCCAATAATCTGCATTTCTAGCAAGTTCCCAGACAACACTGACACTGCTGGTCAGGGGACCACACTTTGAAATCCAATGCTCTAGATTATGGTTTGGCAAACACTTCCTCTAAAAGGCCAGATAAATATTGTAGATTTGGGGGGCCAGTCTCTGTTGCAACTACTCAAAGTATAAAAGCAGCCATAGACAATATGTAAATGGATGGGTGTGGCCATGCTCCAATAAATCATTATTTATGGACACTGAAATCTGAACTGATATAATTTTCAAAAGAATGTCATTTCAGTAATATCTTTTGATTTCTTCAACTACTTGAAAACATTTTTAGCTTGTGAGCCACACAAAAACAGGCAGTGGGCTAGATTTGGCTCATAAGCCATTCTGCTGACCCCTGGTTCTAGATAGATGGTTGGTTCTCAGTCCTGGCTCCCCACCAAAAATAGCTGAGGAGCTTTTAAAAGACCCAGATACTTAAGCGCCATCCCATGAGATTCTGAATTAATTAGTCTAAGCCCTAATTAATGAACAACCAGGAATAAGAATTACTGGTCTCTTTTTTTTTAATTAAGATTTTATTTATTTATTTGACAGAGAGAGATCACAAGTAGGCAGAGACAGGGAGAGGGGGAAGCAGGCTCCCCGCTGAGCAGAGAGCCCGATGCGGGGCTCGATCCCAGGACCCTGGGATCATGACCTGAGCCGAAGACAGAAGCTTTAAACCACTGAGCCACCCAGGTGCCCCCAAGAATTACTGATCTTAATCCATGTTCCCCCAAGTGACTTCTAGAGATATTTAGGGTTTAATAAGCCTTACGTGAATAAAGATTTCTAGTGTCAGGTAAGTTTGGAAAATGAAATTTAAGGATTTTTTACTGTAGGACTTCCCACAATATTCTCATAAGTATCTAAGAGAGGACTACAGTATATAATGTTTTCCAGATTCATTTGACTACCAAACCCATACATCTAGTGTTCTATGAAGCACTCAGGAAACACTTGCTTCAATCTTTCATAAAGAAGAACAGATACTTAATACTGAGGTTCATAAAGTTACGACAAAATATGAGAGAAGAAATTAATTTAAAAATGAGAAATACAATTGATTCTTATCAAAATAATAATAAAAAAAGAAAAACTGATAAATCTAAATGAAAAGAAAAAAGTAACAAAATAACAGGAAATTACTTTTAAAAAGATGGAGAGGGGCACCTGGGTGCCTTAGTCAGTTAAATGTCCACTCTTTATTTCAGCTCAGATCATGATCTCAGGTAGTGAGATCAAGCCCCCAACTCACCCCCTCCCCCAGTCGGGCCCAGCACTTTGTGTGGAATCTGATTGAGATTCTCTCCCTCCTTCTGACCCTTCCAACAATCATGCTTTGTCTCTTTCTCAAATACGTAAATAAACCTCAAAAAGATGGAGAAATACAATGATAAATTTGAAAAAAAATCAAAGTCAAAGATGGTTTTCTACAATGTCAAATCTAATACAAAAGATGTAGAAGATGTGAACACATCAGTAACTATGGAAGAAAGTGAAAAAGAACTACCAATGCCCTCAACCCTGTTTTTAAAAAAAGGAGATAAGGATGCAGGGTCTCTATAGATTTCTTGGTAATCGCTTTCAAACTTTTTATGGACTAGGTGACTCCTTGATAAATCCAAAGGATGTTTATCATTATCTCTTTGCCAGAAACAAATATAGCAAACATATTTTTTAAAAATACATTCAAAATACTGCCAAAAACAACTTTTCCCAGAAAAAAAAAGTAGAACTTTTCTTACATCATTTCCGTGATACCAGCAGCAGTCAGTAACTCACGCCCTGAAAAGTATTAAACTGTTCAGGTTCTTCTTACTCTATGCCATCTGAGGAGAGAAGGTGCCACGGTATGCTACAGAAAGGAGATAAAAGCCACTGGCCCTACTAGAAAGGAAAGTCAGTGAAACTAACCCTCCTTCCGTTCACAGCATCTTACACCACAGCATCCTAATAATCTAGCTTATTAACTAGAAGGACACTTCCCTGACATGATGAAAATCCAGAGCATGAAGCATTCATGTAACAAAATAAACTTTGCTATGCAAGTGAACTCTGCACAGAACACAAATTAGACAAATAACTTCTAAGAAACTGGATTTTTGTTATCTTAACTGTTTGGCCTGGGAATGCCCACAAATGCAGCAACAGCCTGGTGGTTCTCTCCAAGCATTATGGACCATGCTATCTGAAAGAGTGGCATGGGAATGTCAACAGTGATATAAAATGAAAGCATTCTACACTCACTTAAGGCAAACTTGTATAAAACTAAAAGTGCCTGATTAATCAGTTTCAGAACACAAGAAAAGACTTCATATTGCTAATTCATTTTAAGAAGCATTTCACTAAATCCTCAAATCTAAATATGAAAAAACGTTTTAAAAATGCTATTAGGGACATTTCGGTGGCTCAGTCAGTTAAGCATTTGACTCTTGATCTCAAGTCTTGATCTCAGGGTTGTTAGTTCAAACCCTGTGTTGGGCCTCATGCTGGGCATGGAGTCCACTTAAAAAGAAAAAAAAAAAAACCTGGAAAAAAAAGTAATACTTAAAAAAAATTATTTCCATTAAATATTTCTGAAATAGGAATGAAGGAACTTTTGATATGCTAAATAAAGGAATCAAAATTAGAGAGAATGGAGAAAAGTAAAAAAATATTATTTTTAGATATGATTCACTACCTTGAAAACCTAAAATATCTGGCACAACAAACACGCAAATAGAACATACCTATGAGATCTCCATTATCAGATTACTTTTTCAAATATTGTCTTCTATAGTTGACAAGTATACCAGATCTCAACTTACTCTTATCAGAGATAAAGGGGGGCAGGGGGCTGGATCTGAATTGAAAAGAAGGAAGTAAAGGACTAAGAAAGGTAAGCTACTTAAAGTCACATATCTGACAAATTCCAGAGGATGATATGAATCCTTGCACAATTCCCAAGCCTATACTCTTTCAACTTTGCCACAGTGCCAAAGGCACCTTCAGCTTAATGGATATATATTTTTTAAAGATTTTATTTATTTATTTCACAGACAGAGATTACAAGTAGGCAGAGACGCAGGCAGAGACAGAGAGAGGGGGAAGCAGACTCCCTGCTGAGCAGAGAGCCCGATGTGAGGCTCGATCCCAGGACCCTGGGATCATGACCTGAGCCAAAGGCAGAGACTTTAACCCACTGAGCCACCCAGGCGCCCCTTAATGGGTATTTTTTTGAACACCTATTATGCACCAAGCACAGGAGTCAGAAAACGAGTAACATATCATGTTTTAAGGAGACCTAAGTTAAGTCAATTGACCCAGCTTTGGTTTAAAACCTAGGTCTCTTAGAGGAATCTGGCTGGTTCAGTAGGTAGAAAATGCAACTCGATTTAGGGTCATGAATTCAAGCCCCATGTTGGACAAAGCGCTTAAAAAAAAAAAAAAAAAAGGAAAAGAAAAAGAAAAGTATCCTCCAAAAATAAATAAATAAATCCTAGGCTTCCTAAATCCAGGTTCAATGATCCTTCTACCACATAATCATGATATAATCTAAAAATCCTACACTCTAACAAGTGGAGTATTATTCTTCATATGTTTAAGAAGCATCATTTTTTAAGAGATTATTTATTTGAGAGAGTGCATTCGAGTGTGTGCATGTGCGAAGCGGGGCAGAGGGAGGAGAGAAGAGGGCTCTCTGCTGAGTGCAGAACCCACTTGGGGCTCAATCTCACCTCCCTGAGATCATGACCTGAGACAAAACAAGAGTCAGGGGGGTTAACTGACTGAGCCACCCAGGCATCCCAATAAAACCCATTTTAATACTGGAGATAATTTCAAAGTTTGTATATTATAAATATTATAAGAGTACCGAAAAGGATGAAAAACCACAGATGACTTTTTTTGTGCCTTTAAGGCATCTTCAGTCCCGAACACACACAAAAAATGTAAGAAACAATTTGGGAATGGGGGAAGGGAGGAGGACCTGAGTTCTAAGTCAATTTCCAAAGCAACCTCATTCAATTCAGATATAGCACACGTTCAAATATACACTTGAAAATTTCCTACTGATATTTTAATGTAATCACTTAGAAACATGAATATTTAAGTGTCTTCAGATAGTCATTCTTAGCAATCTTTTAAGAAAATTTCAGGTAATTCAACATCTGTACAGCTTGGAGAAATGTGGGCTTAAAAATAATATAGTTCAGTGGATTTATGCCAGATGAACATCCATACATCCATAATCATTAACAAATCTGCAAAACACTCTATACTGGATCTTAGCTGTTCAACATTTCTGATCACTGACAAGATAAAAACCAAGGAATTATACTGAAACAGAAAAAAACCTGCAGAAAAATCACCAATTTCTATTTCAGCAAAGTAGAAGCTGCAGCTGGCTATCTGTCATATTGAAACAAGGGAGAAACATAAAAAGCAAGCAAGCCTTCCCAGAACAACTTGAGGAAAATGCCCTAATAATATGGACCAGAAGAGGAAGTAACCCACTCAGGAGAAGAACCAGGGAGCAGAGTAAAACAGAAGGACTCTCCATCATCTATCATCTACTCTATGAATAATATACATATGGAGTTTCTGACCACTTTGAAAGAAAATAATACACAGGGATAATTGAACTGATAAAGTTAATTCCAGTATAAATAAGAAAGAAGTGATTTTTCTCTTAACACTGGTGATTGCTGACCAGGTGAAATTACAAAAAAAAAAAAAGTTAAGATAAGTTTTCTTTATAAATAAAAACTATACTTACCACAATCCATTCAGCAATATTTTCATAGAGCTCTGGACTAAAAATTGCTTTTTTAAGCCTAGCTAGAGGACCATCAGCATCTACTAGTCTGCACCGCATGAAAACATCACAGTAGCCTCTAAAATCATTGCAAGGGGACCCAGGCTGCAAGGTGATCGTTCGACCAACGAAGTGCATACTCCACCGCGAAGACCCTGTACTGGCACAAGTTGATGGGTCCACTGGAAAAGAAGTGCCAAATATAAGTTGAAGATCAGATTTCCTACCAGCCTAGCTGAGGAGAGAGGGAGGAAAGGAAAAAACTGCCTAAAATCATTACCATGACATGTTATATAGACTTGCATTGGTTAGGCTGGATAACACCATTGGTAATTCGCCTTAAACATACAATATAAACAAATAGCCAGCGACACCTCATTTTGTACCTACAATGGCTAACAGTGTTTATATTAATTATTGCCATAGAGCTGGCAGGTTTTTGTCTAGCTTATCATTTTTAAAACACTGTAGGGATCATAATAATAGAAACAAAATGCTATGCTACATTTAAAATTTTCCAAAGAGGACCGGTATCAGTGTTAATGACCTGTCCAAACTGGATAACAATGTTTAATGCTTAAAACATAAGAGGAAAATGAGTCCTGGTTGGCTCAGCTGATACAGCATGAGACTCTTGATCTTGGGGATGTGAGTTCAAGCCCCATGTTGGGGGTAGAGTTTACTCTAAAAAAAAATTTTAGGGGTGCCTGGTTGGCTTAATCAAAGAAGCATGCAACTCTTGATCTCAGGATTGTGAGTTCAAGCCCCACATTGGGTCTAGAGATTACTAAATAATAATAAATAAATACACAAACTAACTTAAAAAATTTAAGAGAAAAATTAGGTTTTAAAACAGATTTTACATTCTTGTGTTTTAAAAAGCCTTACTCTTCTTCATACAGCAGACATGGCATAATTCCTTATCATCTTTGCCATCTGAGCTGGCACAGGTACACTCCTCCAGGCCATACTTCTCACAGATAGAACCTGCACATTGCTGCAAGAAAAATAAAAGACAAGTTATTAATCTCTCTACAGTCAAACCTATTGTTCACAGTGACAGGTATACACCTCTGATGCTAAAATAATTAAGTAGAGGGGCACCTGGGTGGCTCAGTGGGTTAAAGCCTCTGCCTTCGGCTCAGGTCATGATCCCAGGGTTCTGGGATTGAGCCCCACATCGGGCTCTCTGCTCAGCAGGGAGCCTGCTTCCTCCTCTTTCTCTGCCTTTTTGCCTACTTGTGATCTCTGTCAAATAAATAAATAAGCAAAATCTTAAAAAAAAATTAAGCAGAAACACAAGGGGGAACAAAAAAGTATAGATTAATATCAGAAATGGATCATATAAGCACACCCAAAAAAGAATTAAGTGCAAATAAGGTAGCAAATCTTTTTTTTTCTTTTAATTTGACAGAGATCACAAGTAGACAGAGAGGCAGGCAGAGAGAGAGAGAGGAGGAAGCAGGCTCCCCGCCAAGCAGAGAGCCTGATGTGGGGCCCGATCCCAGGACCCTGGGATCACGACCTGAGCCGAAGGCAGAGGCCTCAACCCAGTAAGCCACCCAGGAGCCCCAAGGTAGCAAATCTTTTTTTATCTTTTTTTTAAGATTTTATTTATTTATTTGTCAGAGAGAGAGGGAGAGAGAGTGAGCGAGCACAGGCAGACAGAGTGGCAGGCAGAGGCAGAGGGAGAAGCAGGCTCCCTGCCGACCAAGGAGCCCAATGTGGGACTTGATCCCAGGACGCTGGGATCATGACCTGAGCCAAAGGCAGCCGCTTAACCAACTGAGCCACCCAGGCATCCCAGTAGCAAATCTTTTAAAGAAATGTCAACTTAAAAAAAATCTGAACAAAACAAAACCAGAGAAAGAGATTAGATGAGCATCAATTTTATATTGGTTATTATGGCTCCTTTATAAGAAGAGAAAAATTAAATTTTTCTCATGTAAAGTGAATGTGTAGCCAAGAAAGCTTTAAAGGCTTCACATTCAAATAAAATGACCAGAAGAGTCCTTTTATGTAGGCTGTTAAAATACTAATTTATAAAACTCAAAAGCAGTGCAAAGTCATATGCCTAGCTGTACAACTATTTTTCTCTAGAGACTATCAAACACATGCCGTGGAAAGATGAAAGGTTAGTCAGTAACTAATCGAATGCCACCAGGCACTTATACCACACGGTATATTCATGGCTTTATGAGGTAACAGAGAGGGGTATTATTAAAACAGGGACCAGGATCAATTACTAGAATGCTGCAGCTTTAAGTAACAAACAATTATTCTGAAAAAGCAGGTTTTATAAAACTAAATGAAAAGGTTATAAAGCAAATGCTTACCCCATTAATGCACACTTGTGTATGCCTATTACAGTCCGTAAAGTTTGGTTTAGGATCAGAGGCAGGGCAGAGAGCTGTGATGCCATTACATATTCCTTCTTTTGCACAGTCTGAATCATCCCGACACTTCTCAGTTTTTGATTTGAATGCACACTGTGCTGTACAACAAGGACCTTGACTTGGGCTAGAATGAACAGTAAAGTTTAGATTAAGGAAAATTACTTGCTTATTTCCTATATGTATAGATATGGTCCTAATTTTTAAATCATAAGTCTCATCTTTTATGTAAGTACGTTACTGGTATAAAACTTCAAATTTTGGACTAAGAGGCTACTAAATTTCAACATTCTATAGATATAAAAGAGTGTCTTGTTTTTATAATCAAGGCATACTGTATTCAACACTCTTATGCTACTTGCCTTTAGTGAAAGGCTGTCATAGAAAACAGATTTAATATTAGGTGAGTTTTTCAGTGTGTTTCACAGTTAACATCATACATTAGTCAATTCATCAATTTTTCTCACATTTATATGCTAACATCAAACTAGGATATACAGACCAACCATTTAAAAAGAAGTCCACAGGCAATATTCTGTTGCTTATATCTACCATTACCAAAGTAATTTTGACAAGTGAAATAATTACACAACACTAAGTTATAAGAGTCTGTGAAATCAGTATTATCTAAATATTTAAAGTTAAAATTCTAAAAATACGGATGAAAGTCACATTTTTAAGTTAGGAACTGAACAGCGTGTATTTTATTGAGCGTCCTGTCTCTTGCCTGTTTTTTACACCCACCACACAAGCTACAATTACAAGGAGCTCAATCTGCCAACCACAGTGCACTCATCAAAGCTACTCCAGAAAAATATGCAAGACAGCAGCAAACAAAGACAAAGTTTCCAAACCCTGTGCGTCTCTTAAGGTCAGTTTTAAATGGGTCCTAACTGCCCCGGGCTGACTGGTGGCAGCGTGAGCACTCCCAGTAAGGGCAGGGTACCTGCACTGCTTCCCAGGCTTCAGCTTGCATTTCTTCCCCTCTGGCTGGTTTGCATCGTAGCAGCACTCATCTTTACACTGGTCACTATAGCCACAGTCACATTCTTCACCTTGCTCCACCATCCCATTTCCACAAATAGGTTGGCCAGATTCTGAGGAAAATCAATAAAACAAAGTAAACACTGTCAACACGCATTAATTTGATTTAAAATGCACAAACTTTGGAGTCTCATAACAAAGGGAGAAAGGATAATTTGATAAATACAAAAAAGTAGAACTAGGAATCTCAAAATCAGTAGAAGACCTAAATTCAATTCTAACAGTGCCTCAGTCAATAACTAGCAATGTAGCCATGGGCAAGTCACTTCCCTTTTGGGGGGCCTCAGCTTCTTAATCTGTACAGTGAAGAGATTTGACATTATGGTTCCCTCTAAAGTCCCTTCTGGAAGTGGTAACATTCTTTTTAGGCTACACTGAGCTTTACTGAACAATGATTGCACTGTTCACATTACGCAAATATGAACTAAGCTAGTGCTTCATCAACCAGAAAAAAAATTAAACTTTCTGTGTTAACAGAAAATTTCAAATATACACAGAAATAGTGGAAGTACAATGAACTCCCATGTACCAATCACTTGGCTTTAACAACTTTCAACAATATGCTATAAACAATTCCACCCAACATATATTCATTTATTCTTATAAATACTCCAGGATGAATCTAAGTGACAGGAGTTTTTTTCTTTTTTAAATCTAACCATAATAGCATTATCACATCTAACAAAATTAATAATATGTTTTAACAGCATCTAATAGCCAATCCATGTTCAATTTCCTCAACTGTCTTTTTACATCTGGTTTGTTTGAAACAAGTTCCACATAAGGATCCTCAACCCCATGGTTGCTTTTGGTTGGTATGTGTTCTTTTAATATATGAGACTCCCTCCTCTCTTTTTACTTTTACACTATTTATTTGTTAAGGAAATTGGGTCATTTTGTCTTAAAGAATTGCCATGTTGTGTTTAGCTGATTATATCCTCGTCAATAAATATTTTTTTTAAATGTACATTTTTTTGTTCCTCAGCTAGACCCAAGCTCTCTAAGGGAAGAACTACATGTTATTTCTATTTTTTTTTTTTTTTATTCCCAAAAGGCTAACAGTATTGGGTCAAATCTTGGCTCATTAACGTTAGACAGTCTGGTCTAAGCACAGTGAATAATTTTAGAAAAACTTGTAGGCTCTCTTAAAGTTCTTGAATTTTATCAGTGGGCTTTAACATCTGTAGAGGAATGCTACTCCTTGTGAGATGACAAGATCACAGAACTTTAGGATCTGCAGGGAAATGACAAGAATCAAATGTCTTCACTTTTTAGAAAAGAAAACTAACTTCCAGACAGTCTGTGACTTGCCAGAAACTATATGCTGCAGTATGGGCAAATCAGAGACCAAACCTAGATTTCCAGGATCTAAAATCTGGTGCTCTTTTCTTTGACATGGGAATTGACATGGGAAACTGTTCTAGCACAGACTTAAAATTGAGAACTGAGTAAATATAAGGGAAAACCTGAACTTAACACAGAGCATATCTGAATCCAAACTATTCTAGAAAAACTAGCTTTATATTTAGAAAATTCATTCTTATCCTTAACCACATCAAATATTAAAGGAAATCTTAGAGCTAACTGAAGATCTCTCCCTCTCTTTTTGTTAAGAACAAAAAACCTTTGTTCTTAAGTCTCGTAATCATCATTTCAGAATTCATAGGACATGTAATTTAGGAGAAAAGGAAAAATGGTAAAGTCAGAAAACCTCTGAGGCAATATTTACTACACACTGGTTTTTATTTCATACAGAAATATTTTTTCAAGTAAGCTAGGACACATGGAAAAGGTGCTGTTTAAAGGCAAAAATTAGGGACGCCTGGGTGGCTCAGTTGGTTAAGCAGCTGCCTTCGGCTCAGGTCATGATCCCAGCGTCCTGATATCGAGTCCCACATCGGGCTCCTTGCTTGGGGGGGAGCCTGCTTCTCCCTCTGCCTCTGCCTGCCACTCTGTCTGCCTGTGCTGGCTCGCTCTCTCTCCCTCTCTCTCTGACAAATAAATAAATAAAATCTTTAAAAAATAAAAAAATTAAAAAAATAAATGCAAAAATTATAATGGACACATATCTCACTATATTAAGAAACAAATTTCCTTACATAATACCTACAATATGCTCATTTTTAAAAGATAATTTCAATCAGAAAGTTTACTGTGAAAATCCGGTTTAAAAACAAAGAAACTATGTAGCACTTTTACATGTCGTAGAAAACCTACCAGTGATAATAACAACAGCAGTAACAAAAACGATACCATCCATGTAATTTGAATCTGCCCTTTTAAAACAAATAGAAGGCCTGGGACGCCTGGGTGGCTCAGTTGGTTGAGCGGCTGCCTTCGGCTCAGGTCATGATCCCAGCGTCCTGGGATCGAGTCCCACATCGGGCTCCTTGCTCAGCAGGGAGCCTGCTTCTCCTCTGCCTGCCACTCTGTCTGCCTGTGCTCCCTCTCTCTCTGACAAATAAATTAAAAAAATACAAAATAAAAAAAACAAATAGAAGGCCTTAAAAGAAAAAGCCAATCAATATTAAGTAAAAATTGAAACTTGAGCCTGAACAAAAATTTAATTTTTACTCTGGGAAAGATTCTGTGAAGAGGATAAAATGAAAAGCTACAAACTGGAAGAAAAATATGTGCAGATCAATATCTGACAAATGACTAATATGCAGGCTATGTAAAGAACTCTCAAAACTCAACAGAAAAAAAAATCCAATGAGAAATCGCCAAGAAACATGGATATTTCACCAAAGAAGATAAACAGATGGCAAATACAGCACATGAAAAGATGAACATTTTTAGTCATGAGAAAAATGCAAATTAAAAACCACAATATCACTTTATACCTATCAGAATAGATAAAATAAAAACAATAAAAATGCCAAAAGGTGACAAAGATGCAGAGAAATTAGATCACTTATACACTGCTGATGGGACCCTAAAATAATACAGCCGCTACAGAAAACACTTTGACAGTTCTGCAGAAATAAGAGCAAACAATTACTATAAGATCCATCAACTGGACTAGGGGGCATTTATCCCAGAGAAATGAAAACTTATGTTCACATAAAAAGCCTATACACAAATGTTTATAGCTGCTTTACTCATAATAGCCAGAAACTGAAAATAGCCCAGATAGCCTTTAGCAGGTGAATGGACTTTCTAAATATAAAGCTCATCTTTCTAGAATATTCTGGACTCAGATATGCCTTGTGATGGGTTCATGTGTTTGAGCTGTGTTCCCTTATAGCCTGTGCTACAACTGTAAACAAATTGTGGTACAGACACACCATGGGATATGCCTCAGCAATAAAAACAAACTCCTGATAAAGGCAACGATTTGAATAATCTTCAGGGAATTTTGCTGAGTGCAAAAAGGCAATCTCAAAGGTTACATAATGTATGATTCCATTTATATAACATTTGGAGTGACAAAATTTTAGAAATGAAGAATGGCTTAGTAGGGCATCAGTGAGGAGATAGCAGGAGGGAGGTAGGTGTGTTTGCCCTCAACTAACTTAACAACGTTGTGAAACAGGACAAGGTAGAGTATTTAGAACATATTTAGAACATATTTAGAACATATTAAATGCCGCAAAAGAGGCATAACAGATGAACAGATAAACAAAATGTGGTATTATCCATACAATGGAATATTATTCAGCCATAAAAAGAATGGCATTCTAATACAAACTATAATTTGAATCAATCTTGAAAGTTTATGCTAAGGGAACTAAGCTAGACATGGAAGGCCAAATATCGTATGATCCCATCTGTATGAGGGGCCCTGAACAGGCAAATTCATAGAGACAGAAAACAGATTACAGGTTACTCTGTCGGGAGAGAGGGAAGCAGGAGTTACTGCTTTTAATGATTATAGAATTTCTATCCGGAGAGATGAAAAAGTTTGGAAATGTAGTGGTGGAAAAAGCAGTGGTGATGGCTGTACATCGCTATAAATGTATTTAATATCACTGAATTTTAACTTAAAATTAGCTTACATACAAATTTTGTATATTTTTATTTTTTATTCTTATTTATATTATACATATTTTATATCTTTTTTTCTTTAGCATAAGGCAAAAAAGAATTTCACAGCAGCTTTATTCACAATAGCCGAAACCCAAAAAGCCCAGGTGTTCAGGTGTTCAACAATAGGAGAGTGGATGAGCAAAGTGTGATATATTCAGACAATGCAAGCAATATTAACTACTCAGCAATAAAACAGAACAAAACGCTACTGATGAATCTCAAAATATGCTGAGTGAAAGCAGCCCTCCACAAAAAAATATAAACCATATGATTCCACTTATATGAAGTAAAACAAACAAAATTTCTCTACAATGAAATAAATCAGAATAATGGTTGTCTCTGAGAATGGTTGGGGGCAGAAACGGACTGTGAAAAGAAATGAAAGAACTTTGTGGGGTGACAGAAATATTCTGTATTTTGATAGGTGCTTAGGTCATACAGGTAAATGCATTTGTCAAAGCTCACTAATGGTGGACTTACTGTGCAACATTTCACTTATGTTTAAAAAAAAAAACCCACAAACAATATTGACCTTTAGTTATACAGGCTGAAGTGTTTAAGGGTGAAGTATACTGATGTCTGCAATCCATTTTAAATTGCTACAAAAAAACATGGGATTGAGGGATGGATAAGTTAATAAATAAATTATAAAGTAAATACAGCAAAGTTTTTAATAGTTATAAAATAGAGGTGGTAAGTGCGTGGGTGTTTCCCGTTTTCTGAATGTTTGCAAATACATGTTGGGAAAATATACATACCAACAAAACAGTTGTTTCTCTTCTTCTCAAGAACTTGGCTTATATTTCTAATACTACAGAGTGAGAATTTATTGTTGTTAAGTTTGTCCCCGGATGTTGCTCTTGCATACATGATGTAATTGCCATTTTCTTTCTGTCCTAAATTCTTAGACTCTCCTGGAGTGCACTCTGTTCCAGAATCATGCTGCCAAACAGAATACAGAGAGTTACATAAACAGGAAGTAAAATAAGGTTTTCAGGTCATCTGATTAAATGTAATTTTCTCACCAGAAGAACAATGGAAGCTTGTGGACTCTTCCCTAAAAAAGATCCTACAATTGTTTTAGACTGTGAGAAGGAAAACAATTTGCTCTTTTAGGAGCCACTGTCTTAGAAGGGGAGGAAAAATGAGGGAAGGTCTACCCACAACAATGTACAGCTCTGTAAAGAGGGAGTAGAATGGAGGATAAACCATCATAAAGTCTGTCAAAAATAAGCTCGCCATGCACTCCTATGTTTACTGCAGCATTATTTACAATAGCCAAACTATGGAAACAGGCCAAGGGCCTACTGACCGATGAATGGATAAGGAAGATGTAGTACATATATAGAATGGACTATTATTTAGCCATAAAAAAAATGAAATCTTGCCATTTGCAACAACATGGATTGAGCTAAGAGAATAATGTATGTGAAGTAAGTCAGTCAGATTAAGGCAAATACCACACAGTTTCACTCATACATGGAATTTAAGAAATAAAACAAATGAACAAAGGAAAAAGAGAGGGTGAGACACCAGGAAATAGACTTTTAACTATAAAGAACAAACTGATGGTTACCAGAGGGGGAGAAATAGGTGATGGGATTAAGGAATGCACTTATCATGATGAGCATTGAGTCAGAAGTGTTGAATCACTATACTGTACACCTGAAACTAATATAACACTGTATGCTAACTACACTGGAATTAAAATTAAAAACTTAATAAAATGAAAAAAATAAGCACCTACTTTCAAAACTAGCAACAGGAATGCAAACTACTTAAAATGACTAAATATTCTTTAATATACATGCTAAATTGCTATGATTAGTTCAGAGAGAAAAGATGAGGAAAGACGGGAAACAAAAGAGAATGGCATGAAGCTAAATACATAAAATATAGGCATCTAAGAGAGTTGACTTACTAACTAGTACGTAAGAAAGATAAGTAAACGCTATTTTTTAAAAAGATTTTATTTATTTATTTGAGATAAAGGGAGAGAGAGAGAGAGACTATAGCAGACTCCACACTGAGCACAGAGCCGAACTCGGGGCTTGATCCCACACTACAAGATAATGACCTGAGCTGAAACCAAGAGTTGTTTGAACCACCCAGGCACCCCAGTAAATGCTATTTTTTAAATGACAATTAAGAAAAGCCAAGTGGTGGGGCACCTGGGTGGCTCAGTGAATTAGCCTCTGCCTTCAGCTCGGGTCATGATCTCAGGGTCCTGGGATCGAGCCCCATATGGGGCTCTCTGCTCAGCAGGGAGCCTGCTCCCCCCTCCCTCTGCCTGCTTGTGATTTTCTCTCTCTCTCTCTCTCTAATAAATAAATAAATAAAATCTGAAAAAAAAAAAAAAGAAAAGAAAAACCAAGTGGTAAAACTAAAACACTCTTTGCAAGAGTAAAACAACAGACATACATGTGTGTGTACACAGAAAGTCTATGGTGTTGGCAAATATTACTTAAGTATCATATACATACCAAAAAGTACCAAGTACCAAACTATAGCTCCATAAATTTTCTCAAAGCAAATATACTTATGTGACCAGCATGGAGATCAACTAACAGAATACTATCATATCGCACCGGGACCCCCACTTCCCTTCCTCCCCTGGGAAATAGACATTTAAAAAACAAATCAGGGACGCCTGGGTGGCTCAGTCAATAAAGCAGCTGCTTTCAGCTCAGGTCTTGATACAAGCATCCTGGGATCAAGCCCCAGAATAGGGCTCCCTGGGAGACTGTTTCCCCCTCTCCCGTGCCCCCTGCTTGTGATCGCTCTCTCTGTCAAATAAATAAAATCTCAAAACAAGCAAACAAACAAATGAACCTCACAGTGCTCCTCAAACAACAATTCAGAACTTGCCAAAAAAGGTGAAAATATTTGGATCCTAGAATAAAAGCTCTGTTTAATTAAACTGTTATTTGAATACCCAACAATTCCACCTTCCAGAAAAGAAAGAATGCCCAAAGGCATTCTGTTTCTTTTCAAAATCCATCTAAATTACTTTCACTTTCTACTCCCTAATCTGAAACAACTTTTTTTAAAAGATTCTTTTTTTTAATTTAACTAATCGACATTAAACATGGGGCTCAAACTCATAACTAGAAGATCAACTAGCTTCCAACTGAGCCATCCAGGTGACCCCTGAAGCAACTATTAAACTTAAGACCTCTCCTATCACATTTATTCTTCCTGGTACCTCTTGCTGTTCCCCTGAACCTAGATTCAGCATTTAACAACTCTTGATTATTCTCCAATACTATCTTGCTTTATGTTTTCATTCTATAGAATTCAATTTGCTTTAGGATAATGTGTGACACTAGATTTATTCTCAGCATTAGAATTTTAGAAAAAGAAAAAAATCCCAATACTGTATAACTCTTGATATTATCACAAAATATTTTCAATTCAATAAATATTAGAATGTTTCCGATATTATATGAGGAACTAAAAATATAAAAATATAAAGATGAGATTAAGCATTGTTCCTAGCTCTCAAATGCTTATATGCTATTTAAAAGAGACAGCATATTTTGAAATCCCTGGCTAGTCTGACTCTCTGCCCCATAAATCTATTACAGATATCACTAATTGGGGGGGCCTGACTGACTCAGTTGACAAAATACATAACTCTTGATCTCAGGGTCGTGAGTTCAAGCTCCGCATTAGGCAAAGCACTTGGTTGCTTACTTACTCACATGCATACATACATAAACAAACAAACAGATAGTTATTACTTTACTAGCCCAGAGGATATTGTAATAGATAATCATTAATGGCCATGGAGGGAGAAGAGGTTATAAACAAGCATGCCAACTATTCCTATCTGTCATACTCAGAATAGGGGATAAACAAGCATACGAGTAAGCAAAATATAAGACAGAATATAAAGGCTACTTGACTATATATATCCCCTAAAAGTCCTGACAGTTCAAATGGTTTCACAAAGAAACTCTAACTTTGACAAGAAAACAGAAAAATTTTTCTCTGACTATAAAAACAATATACACTCTTTTAGAAAATTAAGAAGATAAATTTCAATCATACTCAACCATGCATAATAACTATTAACATTTTGGTCTACTACCTACCTGACTTGTACATAGTTATATCATATTTTAATACAAAATTTGAACTATACCACTTGTACAGTTATATACATGGTTTCTTTCAGCTTAACTGATAAGGCAAACACTGATTTTTAAATGATTGCAGAGCAATCCAGGATACTTTCCTACTCTGGGGCCATTTAGGCTGCTTAAAACTTTTTGCTATATCGGGCTCTCTGCTCAGTAGGAAGCCTGCTTCCTCCTCTCTCTCTCTGCCTGCCTCTCTGCTTACTTGTGATCTCTGTCAAATAAATAAATAAATAATCTTAAAAAAATAAAAAACCTTTTTGCTATAAACAAATAAAACTGTAATAGATACTTTAATGCACATAAATCTTTGACAGATTCTGCATTTTTCTTTTATAAAGTTGGATTCCCAAGGGTAGAGTTTCTGAGTTACAAGGTCAAACATTTTAAGGGTCTTGATACATAATGACAAATGAATGACAAAAGGGCTCTATCAATTTACATTATGTAACAAGGATCAAGATTTCAGTAGGCAAAGATGAGAAGGAATTGGCTTCCTGGCAAAAAGAAAATTTAAAAGGACTATAAGTAACTTAATAACTAAAGTAAACTTTAGTAAAGTAACTAAACCCAAAAGATGGAAAACCCTGGGGCGCCTGGGTGGCTCAGTGGGTTAAAGCCTCTGCCTTCAGTTCAGGTCATGATCCCAGGGTCCTGGAATAGAGCCCCGCATTGGGTTCTCTGCTCAGCAGGGAGCCTGCTTCCTCCTCTCTCCCTGTCTGCCTCTCTGCCTACTTGTGATCTCTGTCAAATTAATAAATAAAATCTTAAAAAAAAAAAGATGGAAAACCCTAAATGCTAAGATAAGGAAACTGTATGAGCAATACCAGCAGGTACAGGAAATAAGGTTGTAAACCGAAGTGACATGATCAAAACAATCAGAACTATAACCTAGACAAAGATTAATTTGGTAACAGCAAGCACATATTATAACTTTCATACTAAGAGACAGAAACTTGTTTCATTTATGATTACAACTTCCCAAGACAGAGCTTATAAAGTGGCTAACAACAGGTGTACAATAAAGATTTGGGATAGGATAAATAAATTCAAGTGATAGTGTGAACCATTAAGAGAGAAAGTAACACTGACATAGTACAGATGTACAACAGGAAAGATAAAGACAGATTTCAGATAAAGATGTCAAGGGAGATGGGCTCAGGAATTTATAGTCCTGGCTGCTTTTAGTAAATTTAAAAGTAATTTAATAGTAAGCACTACTGTGTATATGCATGGTAGTGTGAATAACATGAACAAAGGAATGGGGTGTGATTGAGCATGGCAGAGTCTTTAAAAGTAGTCTGGTAGAGAGGAAAAGACAACAGGGTAAGCAAAGAACGTGAACCAATTTATCCATTAAACAAAAAGCCATAAGTAATATAAAATTATTATACTAAAAAAAATTTCTGGCAGTTGGATAAGGAATAGATTACACAGGAAATAAAAAGAGAACAGATTAGATTCCCTACTCCAAGTGTGGTCTACAGACCAGGGGCAGCTACAGCAACACCTGGGAATGTAAAAACTGGGGTGCATGGGTGGCTTAGCTGGTCAAGCATCTGACTCTTGATCTCAGCTCAGGTCTTAATCTCAGGGTCGTGAGCTCAAGCCTCACGTTGAAGCCTACCTTAAAAAAAAAAATGCAGAAACTTGTCCCCCCTCCCCATGGAATCTGTATTTCAAGATCCTTGGTAATTTACAAGCACATTAAAATACGGGAGGCCCTGGTGCCTGGGTGGCTCAGTGGGTTAAGCCGCTGCCTTCGGCTCAGGTCATGACCTCAGAGTCCTGGGATTGAGTCCTGCATTGGGCTCTCTGCTCAGCAGGGAGCCTGCTTCCCTCTCTCTCTCTCTCTCTGCCTGCCTCTCTGTCTACTGTGATCTCTCTCTGTCAAATAAATAAATAAAAATCTTTAAATAAAAAAAAAAAATACGGGAGGCCCTACATCACTCAGCATCAGGGAAATACAAATCAAAACCACAATGAGATACCACCTCACACCAGTCAGAATGGCTAAAATTAACAAGTCAGGAAATGACCAATGTTGATTAGGATGCGGAAAAAGGGGACCCCTCCTACACTACTGGTGGGAATGCAAGCTGGTACAGCCACTTGGAAAACAGTATGGAAGTTCCTCAAAAAAGTTGATAATAGAGCTACCCTATAACCCAGCAATTGCACTACTGGGTATTTACCCCAAAGACACAAACATAGTGATCCAAAGGGATACCTGCACCCCAATGTTTATAGCAGCAAGGTCCACAATAGTCAAACTATAGAAAGAGCCCAGACCCCAGATGTTCATCAACAGAAGAATGGATAAAGAAAATGTGTATATATAGGGACGCCTGGGTGGCTCAGTTGGTTAAGCAGCTGCCTTCGGCTCAGGTCACGATCCCGGTGTCCTGGGATCGAGTCCCACATCGGGCTCCTTGCTCAGCAGGGAGCCTGCTTATCCCTCTCTCTCTGCCTGCCACTCTGTCTGCCTGTGCTCACTCTCTCTGACATATAAATAAAATAAAATCTTAAAAAAAAAAAAGAAAATGTGTATACACACACACACACACACAAATGGAATACTACTCAGCAATCAGAAAAATGAAATCTTGCTATTTGCAACGACATGGATGGAACTAGAGGGTATTAAGCTAAGTGATATAAGTCTATCAAAGAAGGACAATTATCATATGATCTCACGCATATATGGAATTTAAGAAATAAAACACAGGGGGGCGCCTGGGTGGCTCAGGGGGTTAAGCCTCTGCCTTCAGCTCAGGTCATGATCTCAGGGTCCTGGGATCGAGTCCCGCATTGGGCTCTCTGCTCAGCAGGGAGCCTGCTTCCCCCCCTCTTTCTTTCTGCCTGCCTCTCTGCCTACTTGTGATCTCTGTCTGTCAAATAAATAAAATCTTTAAAAAAAATAAAACACAGGATCATATGGGAAGAGAGGAAAAAATGAAGATGAAATCAGAGAGGGAGACAAACAATATGAGACTCTTAATCACAGGAAACAAACAGAGGGCTGCTGAAGGGGAGAGGGGTGAGGGAATAGGGTACCTGGGTGATGGACACTAAGAAGAGCACATGATGTAATAAGCACTGGGTATTACATAAGACCAATGAATCACAAACCTGTACCTCTGAAACAAATACAACATTATATGTTAATTTAAAAAAATAAATAAAATGTAAATTAAAGAAAAAAATTGGGGAGGCCTTAGCCTAAATGACAGAGGAGTAGCTGAAGAGTACTACAACACCCGAGTAAGGGTTGGAATCAAGGGGACTGAGAGAGAAAAGAGAACATTTACTTGCCCTTGAAAAAAAAATGACCATAAGCAATACTTCTCTGCTCATCTCTACAATTTCAATTACTCTCTTAAGAACAGATCACACAGTGTGGGATGCCTGGGTGGCTCAGTCAGTTAAGCCTCTGCCTTTGGCTCAGGTCATGATCCTTGGATCCTGGGATCAAGCCCCACATCAGGCTCGGCAGGGAGTTGGCTTCTCCCTACCCTTTGCTCATGCTCACACTCTCTCTTAATTAATAAAAGAAAGAAAGAAAGAAAGGAAGAAAGAAAGAAAGAAAGATAGATCACATATTTCCTGCAAAGAGAAACCGCTTTCAAAGTTTTGAACCTCTAATGAGAAAAAAAAAAATGTATCAAGCTGAGGAACAAAAGCAGTCAAGAGGCAGAGAGATTAAACACATTTAAAATAGTTTATCTAAGAGTATTAATAATCTATCAATTTCTGATAGGGATTTAGAAGAAGAAAGATTTGTTATTTAGTGAGATGGCACTTCCATTTTACAAACTAGGAGAAAATTAGAGAAGTGCATTTGAGGATTTTAAGCTCCAACTATATAATTTTCTTCTAAACTCCTGAAAATTTCCATTTTTACAAGTGATATGGTACAAGTAAAATGAATTTACATAGTTATAAAATGAAATTTTCTCAAATTCATTATTTAATAAGCCCTGCCAAAATCATAAGACTATCTTTCAGTATTTTGTATTTCGGTGTGCATTAATCTTTAGGTCACTTAAAAATCAATATGATGGACTGAGTACTAAATGACACCAAGGAATTGTTAATTTTGTCAGGTATCATAACTACATTACAATTATGTAAGAAAATGTCTAATTTTTTAGGGATGTACACTGAAATATGTTAAGGATGAGTAAATTTGCTTCTAATCCCTTACAGAAAGAAAGAAACACACAGAAAAGAGGTATGGCAACATCTTGGTAACCGTTGAATCTGAATCAGAAGTTGGCAAACCAGAGCCCACAGCCCATTTTTATATGGCCCAAGCTAAGAATGGTTTTCCATGTTTAAAGGATTGTAAATACAACAAAGAAAAATATGCAACAGAGGCCAAATGTTACCCTCCAAATCTAGCATGTTTACTAGCAGAGTCTTTATAGAAAAAGTTTACTGACCCCTGTTCTAGATAATGGGCATGTAAGAATTTACTGCACTACTATTTTTCTCTACTTTTGTATATGTTCACACTGAAAAAATTTAAAATATCAATACACAACAGAGAAAGACAAATCTAACAAACTCCGATAATGCTTTAACAGAAACCAAGCAAAAAAAACCCCCAAAAACAAAAAATAAAAAAAAACACTCCACAGTTTGCTAACATTCAAAATGTACTTTATTTTTTTTTAAGATTTTATTTATTTATTTGACAGACAGAGATCACAAGTAGGCAGAGAGGCAGGCAGAGAGAGAGGGAAGCAGGCTCCCCACTGAGCAGAGCACTCAATGTGGGGCCTGATCCCAGGACCCCGAGATCATGACCCGAGCCGAAGGCAGAGGCTTTAATCCACTGAGCCACTCAGGCGCCCCTCAAAATGTACTTTAAGAAATGAAAAGTGTGGGACGCCTGGGTGGCTCAGTTGGTTAAGCGGCTGCCTTCGGCTCAGGTCATGATCCCAGCGTCCTGGGATCGAGTCCCACATCGGGCTCCTTGCTTGGCAGGGAGCCTGCTTCTCCCTCTGCCTCTGCCTGCCACTCTGTCTGCCTGTGCTTGCTCTCTCTTTCTCCCTCTCTCTCTGACAAATAAATAAATTTAAAAAAAAAAAAAAAGAAATGAAAAGTGAGGGGCGCCTGGGTGGCTCAGTTGGTTGATCATCCCATTCTTGATTTCAGCTCAGGTCACCATCTTGGAGTCCAAGTCCATACTGTGAGTGGAGCCTGTTTAAGATTCCCTCCCTCTGTCACTGCCCCTCTCCCTGCTCATGGGCACTGTTCTAGGACCAGCAGACAGAGAAGTGAATGAAACAAAATTCCTTGCCTTCATAGACTCCTGCATTGTTATGCTTTTCTTATTTGACTTGCAAATATTCTATCTTCCTCCCTTTCAGTAGTGTCAAGTACATTCCTGTGTTCCAGTATATAAAAACTAAACAGTCAACTATACTTCAGTTAAAAAAAAACAATAACAACTAGAGGTGCATGGGTGGCTCAGGAGGTTAAGCCTCTCTGCCTTTGGCTTGGGTCATGATCTCAGATCAGGGGCCTGGGATAGAGCCCCACATCGGGCTCTCTGCTCAGCGGGGAACCTGCTTCCCCCCACCACTCTGCCTGCCTCTATGCCTACTTGTGATGTCAAATAAATAAACAAAACCTTAAAAAAAAAACCTAAAATCCATATATACTTATAAACAAATCACTCAATATAAAATTTATTTTTATTTATTTTTTTATTTATTTATTTGTCAGAGAGAGAGAGAGTGAGGACAGGCAGACAGAGTGGCAGGCAGAGGCAGAGGGAGAAGCAGGCTCCCTGCCAAGCAAGGAGCCCGATGCGGGACTCGATCTCAGGACGCTGAGATCATGACCTGAGCCGAAGGCAGCCGCTTAACCAACTGAGCCACCCGGGCATCCCACTCAATATAAAATTTAATAGTCTTTACAAAATCTAATGATTAGGCAATACTTACTGGAGATCCAAAGTTATGTCCAACTTCATGAGCAAAAGTAATGTGAGAGACTTTGGGGGGTACATGAGACCCATAGTTCTGAACAGTAATAATTCCAGTGTTTAAGGACTTCTTCTTTCCATCCGAATACAGCTTACTTTTTTCACATATTCCTCCAGAGCTTCCTAATTCAGAACAAAAGATGGCTAAATTAGCATCTATTCACCCCCGAAAATAACTTTCTAACATATACTACATTAAATTAAAACATTTTATATATTCCACATATATCAAATACTCAAAAAAAAGTTTCCTTAGGTCAAGATTAGAAAGTCATTTCAAATAACTTTTAATGGTACACATAAAGAAATTCCCAGGACTTACTATAAGGCCCTTAAGAAAATGTTCTTCATAATCAAAATATTCCCTAATATTTACTCCCATTAATTTAGCAAAACAAAAGTTTCTGTTAAATATGAATATACCCATATTTACACTGTCAAAGCCTATGCCTTCTTGTTAAAAAAACAAACATTAAGTTGAACAAAATATTCTCAAGTAGATTCTGAGAAAGTCACATCTACAAATAACAGTAGTGATGCACAGGCGTACATGATTCATTATCTTTAGAGGCAATATACAACATATTTTTTAAAAAAGAAAATAATTAGTGGCTGCCAGGGGCTGGCAAGGAAATAGGGGGATAGAGGGAGATTTGTAAAAGGGTACAAATTTCCAGTTATAAAATGAGTAAGGTCTATGTATCTAATGTATAACATGATGACTATAGTTGGTAACACTGTATTGTATAAAGGAATTTGCAAAGAGAGTAAAACTGAAACACTCTCACCAAAAATAAATATATGCGGTGATAATGTCACCGCATCTATAGGGGGGAATCCTTTCACAATGTACATGAATATCAAATCATTATGTCGTATACCTGAAGCATCTTACAATTTTGTCAGTTATACCTCAATAAAGCTGTGGGGCAAAAGAAAAGAAGTATGTCCATTGGTCAAAAAAAGGGGATTGAGAGGGAAGTAAGGATAGAAGATGGACAGAAGGGGAAGAAAGCAAATGTGGAAAAATGTTGACTGATTAACCTACCGTGAGTTCACTATACTATTCCTGCAACTTTTCAGCAAGTTTGAAATTTTTTTCAAAATAAGTTCAAAAAATTGAATTATGACTTTCCAATGTATCTTGAGAATGCTTTCAAATTTTAAAAGAAAACCTATAACACTACTACTATTATACATATTAAATACTTTGTAGTTCACCTGTTGCGTAATAGTAACTTGCCAAAATAGCCTAACAGCAAAATGAAAGTACTTGTACATTTAAAGGCAGTTAAATAATAAGAAATTAGAAAAAGAACAATGGGAAAATCCGAAACTGGCTGGCCAACCCATGTCTGTATGTACACAGTACTGAGAAAAACATAGTTCTTTTAATAACCCTGTTAAAGACTCTTAATGAGAGCTCTTTAGTTTACATTCACATGTAAAGGTTTTCTCTCTTTGATGTTTTTATTAAAAATACAATCAAATGTTAGGATATTCTGATAATCAAATTATTTCAAATTAAGCTTTCTATATGCAAAGTTACAACCAAGTTATTAAACCATTAAAAAACCTAATGTTTAAAATCACTGATAAAGCATGTAATAGAAGGCAATTAAAAACAGATTTGCTGGAATGGCGTAACACTACAACTGCTGCCCTGTTCGTTTTAATATTAGAAAGAAAATTTAACAGGGGGCTCCTTGGTGGCTCAGCTGGTTGAGCATCCGCCTTTGGCTCAGATCATGATCCAGGGGTCCCAGGATCTAGCCCCATTCAGCAGGCTACCCACTCAGCAGGCAGTCTGCTTCTCCCTCTGACCCTCCCCCCATCTTGTGCTCTCTCTTTCTCACTCCCCCCCAATAAACAAATAAATAAAATATTTTTAAATAAATTTAGCACAAAATTAACATAAATTTGAATTACCATCATGATCTACCTAAGCCAAAGTAACAAGCTCCACAGAAAAGTAAACTGAAAGACTAAGCCATATGCAGATTTTAACTAGCACAAGATGGAGAACTTTTATGATATTCAGAACTTACTACCTTTTCTACAAAGAAAACTGAACAGAATGAAAACACAGCAAATGATTTATGAATATTTAATATATATTTTTTAATGCTACTTCTGCTTTTGGAGATGAATCCTAAGGACTGTATCACTATTTCTAGAAATTAAAAAAGATATGAATAAGCACTCTGTATGTAATAATTATAGTTTTAAACAAATAGTAAATTAATATCCTGCCTTAGTGAAGATATGTGATATGCAAATTGGTCCAATGCAGTACTGTCAAACTTGACTTAAGCATAGACAACTTCACACCATAGGGACGCCTGGGTGGCTCAGTTGGTTAAGCAGCTGTCTTCGGCTCAGGTCATGATCCCGGTGTCCTGGGATCGAGTCCCACATCGGGCTCCTTGCTCGGCAGGGAGCCTGCTTCTCCCTCTGCCTCTGCCTGCCACTCTGTCTACCTGTGCTCGCTCTCTCTCTCTCCCTCTCTCTCTGACAAATAAATAAATAAAATCTTTAAAAAAATAAATAAAAAAATAAAAAAAAGACTTCACACCGTAAATCTTTATCAGTTAAAAAAGAAAAAAAAATAGCATGTATTAAAAATCTGATAATATATTTTTTCTGTATTTTTAAGGCTTATATAGTATAAGGGACGATCAGACATAAATCTGAATGTTCTCTTCTAAAATATAGTCTTTGAAATTTCACATCTTGGGATGCCTGGGTGGCTCAGTGGGTTAAGCCTCTGCCTTCGGCTCAGGTCATGATCTCAGGGTCCTGGGATCGAGCCCCACATCAGGCTCTCTGCTCAGCAGGTAGCCTGCTTCCCCCTCTTCCTCTGCCTGCCTCTCTGCCTACTTGTGATCTCTCTCTCTGTCAAAAAAATAAATAAAATCTTAAATTAAAAAAAAAGAAATTTCACATCTTGTTTAATGTTCCAGTAAATATTTTCAGTTTTAATGTGTATCTCTTAGAGAAAAGTTTAATATTTGTTACAAACAAATAACATACATTAAAATAACTCGATCATATGGAAAAAAACAAAATACTATACTTAATTTTGTAAGTTATGGTTTAATATTTTTTTGGCAGTAGTACACTGATTTTTTTTTTTTAATTCCAATACAGTTAACAGAGTGTTATGTTAATTTCAGGTGTACAATATAGTGGTTCAACAATTCCATACATTACCCAGTGCTAAGTTATGGTTAATTTTTTTACAAAATAATGCAACTAGTTCTGATGTGCCAGAAACTCAGTGATATCATATATACCTACCACTAAACCACAGCTCAAGTTCAATAACTGCTTCATATTATACACGTAAAAATTCTAATACATGTAGTCATCATTGCAAAACACAAATTGTGAATGAATAATAATGAGAAAGGTAAAAATTTTTTTATTTTTGAGTTAAAAGCTATTACTGATGGATAGATGGCTCAATAACCAATAAAGAAGTACAATGACTTTTTTTTAATCTACTATACAATCTGAGGGCTAAAGTCACAGAATAATCACTCCTAAATTTTCAAACAGACCTTCACTCCAGCCCGAAAATCAGAAAAACTATAGGGTAACATAATGCCCTGTCAGAGTCCACAAGCACAGTTTTGATGTGAGCAAGCCTAAACACTTAAAACTTAACATGCTGACCGTGCAATGTTAATCCGAGCAGTAATTTTGAACCAGACAACAGTCCCACTCTCTGACAGGTTGTCAGGAAATATCCTAAGGGCATTTCTTTGTCTTTCATGTCTGGAGAGCAGTATTCACAAGTAATAATGAGGGACCAGAGAAGTTAAACATCCTGCTTGGACCAATCCAGACTACACAAAATGGGGGCGCCTGGGTGGCTCAGTGGGTTAAAGCCTCTGCTTTCAGCTCAGGTCATGATCCCAGGGTCCTGGGATCGAGCCCCACATCGGGCTCTCTGCGCCACGGAGAGCCGGCTTCCTCCTCTCTCTCCCTGCCTGCCTTTCTCGCCTACTTGTAATCTCTGTCTGTCAAAAAAATAAATAAAATCTTAAAACAAAAAAACAGACTACACAAAATGCCAGTATTAACTGTCCTCTTGTAATATTCTAATGATGTAATTCTCCCAGCCTTATAACTAGACTTTTAAACAACATGTTAAAAATTCAATAGGCTATGGGTTATCTTGAGAACATGGAGTTGAGCTCTGTATGTCCTTAAGTCCTAATACGTAAAATAAAACTAAAATTTCTAAACTTAAGAAACTACTGCTAACAACTGAAATGTCTCAAAAAATGTTCTTCACAAATGGTCAGAGGAATACCAAATGGTTCAGGATTAACTATGGAGGTGAATTCCAGAGACAGCCTTACTCAGTGGCCTGCCCAAATTGAGACTATGTTCATTAGGATAACATTAAGAAGGATAATACATGAAGAACGTACCTTAATATATTTTAAAAAAAGAAAATGGCCCCTCTCAAAAGGCATGTTGAAACGGTGTCCCAAATAAAATGCAAAAGATTATCTAATACAAGGAATTTACTTAAAGAATCAATGCTTCAGTCTCTAAATTAAATAAGAGGCTACCTGCTTAACACAGAACTGTGTTCATACAAAGAAAAGCTTGAAGAAATCTTCCCAGATCCATAATCAACACTGACTTTGTTTAGAAGATGAGATTCCCTTTTTTTGACTCCCTTCTAATCACTGTATAATTTCAAATGGTAGCCTCCAAGCAAGCCCAGTTCACTAGTTGTTTCCACTTATTATGGAATTGGGCAGGAGGTTCTGTTTTCCTGATTAAAGAAAACCAAGGCCGTACCCAACTACAGGATGATATTAAATAAGAATAAAAAGTAGTGTAAGCAAAAATAAAACTGGCGGCATCATGTTACCTGACTTCAAGCTTTACTACAAAGCTGTGATCACCAAGACAGCATGGTACTGGCATAAAAACAGACATAGACCAGTGGAACAGAGTAGAGAGCCCAGATATGGACCCTCAACTCTATGGTCAAATAATCTTCGACAAACCAGGAAAAAATATACAGTGGAAAAAAGACAGTCTCTTCAATAAATGGTGCTGGGAAAATTGGACAGCTATATGTAGAAGAATGAAACTTGAACATTCTCTTACATCGTACACAAAGATAAACTCGAAATGGATAAAAGACCTCAACGTGAGACAGGAATCCATCAGAATCCTAGAGGAGAACATAAGCAGTAACCTCTTCGATATCAGCCACAGCAACTTCTTTCAAGATATGTCTCCAAAGGCAAAGGAAACAAAAGCGAAAATGAACTTTTGGGACTTCATCAAGATCAAAAGTTTCTGCAAAGCAAAGGAAACAGTCAACAAGACAAAGAGATGACAAATGGGAGAAGATATTTGCAAATGACAGTACAGAAAAAAGCTTGATATCCAGGATCTATAAAGAACTTCTCAAACTCAACACACACAAAACAGATAATCATATCAAAAAATGGGCAGAAGATATGAACAGACACTTCTCCAATGAAGACATACAAATGGCTATCAGACACGTGAAAAAATGTTCATCATCACTAGCCATTTGGGAGATTCCAATTAAAACCACATTGAGATACCATCTTACACCAGTTAGAATGGCCAAAATTAGCAAGACAGGAAACAACGTGTGTTGGAGAGGATGTGGAGAAAGGGGAACCCTCTTACACTGTTGGTGAGAATGCAAGTTGGTGCAGCCACTTTGGAGAACAGTGTGGCGGTTCCTCAAGAAGTTAAAAATAGAGCTTCCCTATGACCCTGCAATTGCACTACTGGGTATTTACCCCAAAGATACAGATGTGGTGAAAAGAAGGGCCAGGGCCATCTGTACCCCAATGTTTATAGCAGCAATGGCCACGGTCGCCAAACTGTGGAAAGAACCAAGATGCCCTTCAACGGACGAATGGATAAGGAAGATGTGGTTCATATACACTATGGAGTATTATGCCTCTATCAGAAAGGATGAATACCTGACTTTTGTAGCAACATGGACGGGACTGGAAGAGATTATGCTGAGTGAAATAAGTCAAGCAGAGAGAGTCAATTATCATATGGTTTCACTTATTTGTGGAACATAACAAATAATATGGAAGACATGGGGAGATGGAGAGGAGAAGGGAGTTGAAGGAAATTGGAAGGGGAGGTGAACCAAGAGAGACTATGGACTCTGAAAAACAACCTGAGGGGTTTTGAAGGGGCGGGGGGTGGGAGGTTAGGGGAGCCAGGTGGTGGGTATTAAGGAGGGCACGTATTGCATGGAGCACTGGGTGTGGTGCAAAAACAATGAATACTGTTATGCTGAAAAGAAATTAAAAAAAAAAAAAAAGTGTAAGAAGACTTAAAGACAAGAAACCTACTATTCAACTGTTTCAACTTTCACTGCTTTTCCCAGCTTAACTGAGTCAGTAAAGACCTCAGCTAATAATCTGAGTAATGTTGTGAAAATTAACATCACAACAAAACCCTCCTCCATACCACCATCTATTTATAGTAAAATATCTGCAGAATTAAATGAAACTAAGCTAAATAATACAACAAAATCAAAATTAATTAGGCCAAATAAAAATGAAAAAATTAAGAGACAGTAACAGATCACAAGCTGAACAGATCAGCTATGAAATGGTACTTTTTAATAAACGGATAACCACAAAAATTACTAAGATCTATAGGCAGAAACATGCAGTCTATAAAAGGACAAAGAGAGAAGAAATTACAATGAAAAATACACACTGAAGCAAAATGATTTACCTAAATTTATAAGATAAATTTAGATACAGAACAGACAAGAACCCAGTCTCCTAACTCCCAAACTAGTGCTCTTCCCAAAATGATGTCTAAATATTAAAGAGTAGAACCCTTATAATTCCTCTTTCACAAAAATGGATTCCAACAATACAAAACCTCTGCCAAGATGCTGGAAACATTTCAACTTCTTATCAGAAACATCTTGGAGAAAGCTACGATCTTGTAGTATATAATACTCAGCAGAATAACTACCAAATGCACTGAACCTGGAGTCAAAAGGTCTAGACTCTGGGTTCTGTGTGATCCCGGATCGGTCACAAAAATCTCTAAATCCAAGTTTTCTCATCTGCAGAATGGAGGTAATAATACCTATACCTCAGAAGGGTACTGAAATAATAAAACCAAATATATATTTTTCCTTATAAAAAATTACAATGTAGGGTGCCTACAATATAGGCTCAGTTGGTTAAGCAGTCTGCCTTAGGCTCAAGGTCATGATCTCAGGGTCCTGGGATCCAGCCCTGTGCTCAGCTCCAGCTCGAGTTCCCTCTTTCTCTTACCTTCCCCCAACTTGTGTGTGTGCTCTCTCTCCCAAATAAATAAAAATCTTTTTAAAAAATACAATGTGGGTCAAATATAAAACTCAGTTCAGGAAGTCCAAGGGCAAAGGGAAAAGAAGAAAACTGTCAATGTTATGTTAAGGCAGGTACCCTATACTAGAAAAAGCTGGATCAAAAAAACAAAGATCAGAGTGTCTAGGTGGCTCAGGCAGTTAAGCACCTACCTTCGGCTCAGGTCATGATCCCGGGGTCCTGGGATGGAGCCCAACACTGGGTTCCCTGCTCAATGGGGAGTCTGCTTCTGCCCATTCCTCCACCCCTCTCCCCGCCTCCCTGCTTGTGCTCTCTGCTCTCTCTTGGGCTCTCTAATAAAATATTGAGAAAAAAAAAAAAAGAACAAAGAACAAAGATCCCTTCTCTTTCCCACTCTGGACTCCATTCTTCTGTCCCTCCCAGTAGCTCTTAGAGAAAGATTTCTAAGAACTGGAGTTGGGGGTTTAACACAGATTAAAAAAAAGAAGTATCAGAAGAAGAACTTGCGACAAAAATACAAGTTATATGTCCCACTTAAAATCGAGAACTTTGCCCACTGCTGTTCAGTACAATGAGTAGCATCACAAATGGTGGTTCAAATATCAAAGTAACTAGATAAAAAGATTAATTGTCCTCCAAACCCATTACCTTAGTCTAATCATGAGAAAAATATCAAAAAGACTGCAATAGAGGGGCATCCCACAAGATACTTGACCAGTACTCCTCAAAATTGTCATGGTCATCAAAAACAAAGTCCAAGAAACAATAATAGTTAAGAAAAGACTAAAGAGATAAGATAACTAAATGTAATGTGGTGTCTTGGATGAGATCCTAGAACAAAAAGGGACCTTAGGTCAAAACGTAAATAAGTGAATCAAATATGGACTTCAGTTAATAATTTTGTTTATTGTAACAAATGTACCATCTAATGTAAGCTGTTAAAAATTTGTATTGGGGGGGGCATGTACAGGAATTCTCTATACTATATGCTCAATTCTTTTGTGAATCTGAAACTATCCTAAAAATAGTTTATTTTTGCATCTACAGACATGAGGCTATCTGAAGCTTTAAAAAAAAAACTGATCAAACTCCTTCAGGAGTATTACATTCCTAATGAACAAAAGTTTGAAGCTGAAAATGTAAAACAGTTTCTGGTTTGAAATCATCCAATCCGCTGTCCAAAAGCCATTCTGTAAGTTTCCTTAGAGACAAAAATATGAACATGGTAGTTCTCAAACTTGAACGTGAATCAGAATCACCTGGAAGGCCTGTTCAAACAAAGATTGTTCGGCTCTACACCTAGAGTTTCTGATTCAGTAGACCTGAGTGGCATCCATGAATTTGCATTTCTGCCAAGTTCCCAAGTGATGCTGATGCTGTTAGTCTAAGGTGCACACTTTGAGAATATATATGGTAATTTACAATAAAAAATCAAATGAATCCTTGAATTTTCACAGTACTTACTAATGAGTAAGTAGAAGAAATCATGAACTTTGTAATAAATCATCCAACTTACTCAAGAAGTGGAAAAGAAATATCAGAATATAAAAGTTATAAAACATGGGGCGCCTGGGTGGCTCAGTGGGTTAAGCTGCTGCCTTCGGCTCAGGTCATGATCTCAGGGTCCTGGGATCGAGTCCCGCATCGAGCTCTCTGCTCAGCAGGGAGCCTGCTTCCCTCTCTCTCTCTCTCTCTCTCTGCCTGCTTCTCTGTCTACTGTGATCTCTGTCAAATAAATAAAATCTTAAAAAAAAAGTTATAAAACATGTGAAATTACATTGGAAAGAGTGAGATTATACAATCTGCTGACAATGCAAGTAACACAATACCAGGACAGATCAACATAAGAGACAAATATAAACTTCCAAAATATTGTACTATGATATATAGTTCATGACATAAATTTGCACCTTAATGACATTATGAAAATGTGGAAGAAAAACAAAAGAAGCTTTGAAAATTGTAAAAGTATTATTCATTGCTGGCTTTAAAAATAAAGCAAGAAATATAAAAACTAAAACATATTACTACTTAAGATGTTAAAATACACATTACAAATCAAACAATTACTAATTAAAGAACAGGAAAAGAAAAGCTTCCCTTACTGGGCATAAAGCATTCTATGTTTTAAAAAATTTAGAAATGATACATCAGAAGAGATATTGCCAAGATGACAGGCTACTGATCAAACTCTGTATGGCCAAAGTTATATTCAAAGAGTCTGGGATCGTTTCTACTCAATCTTTCAATTAATAAATTTGTATTTCTCTAAATTAGTCTCCTGAACTTATTAGATTATAAATTACAGACTCCCTATCCCCACTGTAATGGGAATGGCATTATCCTATCCCAGCTTTCTTAGTGATAGCAGTTTCCATGGCTAAAGCAGAGACTGGCCCAGGTGGCAAGGTTAGTGGAGCCTTGGGTACTGGGGCCTTCTGCTTGTAACACTTTTCAGGCAACACTTACCCTTTGTTAAAATAAAGGCTGTAAATAAAATAATAATAAGGGCAGTCTTTCTTTCCTTTCTACCTACAGCTTCTGACTGTGGTTTCTCTGCTCTCTCATTGTAGAACAGAAGCAAGAATATAGTTTTTCCCTTTTAATTCTAAGGACCTCTTTCCCAGAAAAAAAAAATTAATAACATTAACTTTCATGAAAAAATTAGTAATAAGTACCACTTCTTCCTTATAAAATTATTTCAGCCACTGAAGGTACCAAATGTCAGGCTATCTCCCCATTAGTACTCATTTCAAAACAAAGTTATTTCATCTATTTTCCTACTTACATTACACTTCTAACTCTTGCCTAACTCAAGCTCTTTAAATTAAGATACTGTACAGCCATCAGTTTCTACTATACTTTTGTAAAATTCAATTAGCCCTGAAAATTGCTTTTTTTAAGTATTAAGCCAAGACATAGTTAGATAAACTACCTGAAGGTGCTCCAACCCAAGCCAGACCAAGAACACCATCATCAAAATCTCGGTCTGTGAAGACATAGGCCAAACAGTAGTCATCATGATTCTGCTCAGAATTCAATTCCAGAAACTTCTCCACACCAATATTTGGGAAACGGAAGGGATTTGTAGAGTCCTTTTCGTCAGCAGTTGTGTTGATCTAAAATCCAAGACAACTATTTAAATAGGCAATTAACATTAGCAGAGCCTATGTGTAAAGCCATTGCTCACCTTCTTCTGAACCCGCCTGGACAATATGCTTGGAATCCAAGGGAAATCAGGCCTGAATTAAGGCTTCTACAATTATTCCCACTGCCCCATCCCTAAGCTGATCATAGAAGGCAAAAAGAAAAAAAGAAGAAAAGGAAAAAAGAAAGGCCGAATGAGTAGAATTAAAACTCGGTACACTAAATTTCTGGGCAAGTATTGACCAAATTTCTAAATACTGAACATTTGGGATGGAAAAGCAGGTTCTGCTTTCAAAACTTCTAATAAAGAAGTAGAGTTTCTCAAATTTAATCATGTGAGCAAGTCTCTTTTAGTACTAAATGGTGGAAAGCAAAAGGATATAAACTCCTAAATTTTAGCTAATTACTAGAACATGAAATAGATCTCAAACCCAAGACTCTCAACTCAACAGCCAAATCATTTCCTTGTTCTCCTTGCCTAAAACCATAGGAGTCAAGCCCAACAAACTGCAAGTTCAATTTTTTTCCCTGAATGCGGGCAAGAATTTTCCCTTTACTCCCCATTCTCTTCTCTTACTATATCAAGCTGAGTTCCTCCAGAAAGTTTCTTTTGATACTTAGCTACTGTATTCCTAGTGCAGATTCCTCCTTGACAAAATCCGAAGAATAATCAGTTTTGATACTAAACTTCTACCAAACAAAAGCTTTCATTTATTAGCCCCTGCCTCCTTTCAGAGACACTTGCCTATCCTCTGAAGTCCTAGAACAATTTGGCTTTCCTCAAGTTAGAAATTTACATATACAACTGTTGAAACAGAATAAAAAAGGAATGTATGAAAGCAGACATTTTTTAGAAGGCAGTCCTCAGTCTACTGAAAATGTTAGTAGTAAAGGGAGGGTAGAACAGTTGATAAAATGAGAACTACAAGTCTTTTTAGGTTCCATACCTTTCAGTAAAACCACTCAGAAGACAGGACTGCAAAAATACTACTGTGGGAAACTGCCTGAGGACAGATTTCCGGTTTATCTACTAACAACTAAAAACAATCAGTAATGGTCATCTAACACAAAAATATCCAAAAGCAATCACACTATATATTATAAAAAGCACATGTTTAGAGACGGGCTACAGATGGCTTTTTCCCACTAAACAGTGAAATGAAATTCCTTGATATTTCTGTAATATTAGCTACAAATAAAAATTGCACCCAAACTGTAGTTACCTATATTACAAATGAGATAATATTTAAATGTTTATTGATATAAGTTTCAAACTAATGGGTCACAAGGAATCTTCAAATGAGATTTAAACTAAAATTTTAGTCTCAGTTTAAAAGCTTTAAAACAACCAAGTGCCATACAATCCATTCATATACTTGCATTTCTTCATAATGCAAATCATTATACTAAAAAAAAAGTGTTTCACTACAATTTGTTCTGTATTCTTTAGTTCCCACTAGTTTGCATTTTATTGCTTTGCCTACTAAACAATAATTATTATCACTTTTACTTACTTATTTAAAGGCTTCAATTACTCTCAAAATACATGAAAGCTACTGATTATAAACAATTCTTATAATGTTTATCTACAAACGACATTTCACCCTGAACTCCCATTTAACATTTCATCACTACTATGGACCACCTTTAGCTACGCTATTAAATGTATTACATGCATAAACAAAAATTATAATTTAGTCAATCATATTTTAAGAAAATTAGGAGCACAAATATAAAGAAACCCTATGACAAATACTTATATAAAATGACTTTTTTAACTCAAGCTATTTATCTAGTTTACGAATTCAGATTCCCTAAAAGCTATACACATAGATAGAATTCACATTTGGAAATTTTTTTGAAACAACCCAATTTTGTTAGTAATTTAGTATCTACTTATTTAAATTTATAACATTAAAATTAATCATCAGTGACCCATGGATCTAGGTGAGCATTTCTCACAATGTATTCTACAGTTCTCTGGACCCTCAGTTGACATTAATACAGAAAAGGTTCCATAGTCAAATTAGTTTTGAAAATTGTGAGTTTCTCTCCTGAAGGACTTCCCAAATTTGAGAATTCTGTACTAAGAATTCATAAGAAGAGAGCACAGTACTAACTGTCCAACTTCCAATTTTATTTAGCCACTCTATCTATCCTTCTCTCTCCCCTAGAGCACCAAAAGGGACACACTCTGAAAAGTACTACACAAGGCAAATCTTAAGAAACTGAGAAATGATAAGGTGGGGTGGGGCAGAATGTCAAGTATTGCATCTGTAGTTCTTGAGAGGCTAGGGCTTTCTAACTGGCATGTTAATCAGATAGAATATAGTATGACAATACTTCTTTTGCAGTCCAGATTAAAGCCCTATAGATTTCCTTTTTAAATCATAAACCAAGGTGTGTGTGTGAAAGGCAAGAATAAAGATAAACCGGATGAGTAATACAATTTAATTATTAATGCATAAAGATGAAGTAAAATGCAAGCATTTTTCCTACAATAAACACTGCCCTTATTGTTTCTCTTTCTTATTGTTCTGAACTATCGAAATTCCTTACTCTTATTCGTTTCACCATGAAACTGATGTTACGGATTCCGGAGAAGTCTGTAGTCTGGTAAATTGTATCAATTGCTTTAACATGACTGGATATCTACAGATTTTAAAAAAAAAAAAAAAAGAAGAAGAAGAAGAAGAACATTTTAGAGGCGATATTAAAATGTGAATAAGGCTGTGAATTTCCATTTTCCCAAATCAAGAATTACTCATGTTCCACCACACTCAAATTTTAAAATGTCCACATCACATACTGGATGAAAAGATGAAACAGATTAGTGAGCTGGGGCTAAGAGGGGAAATTCTGTGCCTTTTCCAGACTCTTCTCCAGCAAGAAACAATCACTCTCGCTTCAATCGTATAAAATTTTATTTCTTCAACCAATCCTGCAATGTCAGACCTCCATGTCTTTTTATGTGATATTTCCTTATGCCTAGAATATTTTTATCTGTCAGACTCGGTTCAAACATCTTCTAAAGAATTATCCTGATGGGGCACCTGGGTGGCTCAGTGGGTTAAGTGTCTGACTCTTGATTCTGGCTTGGGTCATGCATGATCTTGGGAGTTGTGGGACTGGCCCCGCACATCAGGTTCTGCACTGGCCATGGAGCCTATTTAGGATTCTCTCTCTCCTTCTGCCCACTCCCATGCCCCACTTTCGCCCTCCCCTCACCCCCCAAAAAAATTCCCTGATAACATCAGGATACTCAGTCATTCTCTGACTTTTAGTCTTTCTATCGCTGCACTAGTCCACATTATCTTTAAGTTTTGTTGACTACTTACTATATACTATACTAAGCACTGTTTTAGGTGCTAGGGATACAATGGTGAAAAACAGAAAAGGTCCCTATAAATTTAGAGATTTATTCTAGAGGGTCATGGTAGAAAGAAAGTAATGTAAATATAAGTAAGATACATTAAGAGCTCCTAAATTCTAGGAGGAAATTAAACATGGTGATATAACATAAAGGGATTCTCTATTTACCTAGCTGACTCCCAACTAAACACTTCAGCTTCTAAAACCACTCTCCCATCTTCATTTATAAAAAGCAATCTTGCTACAGTTTATGTAAAAACATGTATATGTTCTCTTAAAATTATTTTCAAAGAAATTATATAAACTTAAGATAGTTAAGTAGAAGCATTAACAATAATTTCAAAAGTAGCCCAGGCTTGGGTGGCTCAGTGGGTTAAAGCGTCTGCCTTTGGTTCAGATCATGGTCTCAGGGTCTTGGAATTGAGCCCCACATCAGGTTCTCTGCTCAGTGGGGAGCCTGCTTCCCTTCCTCTCTGCCTGTCCTTCTACTTGTGATCTCTGTCAAATACATAAATAAAATCTTAAAAAAAAAAAAAAAAGTAGGCTGCCAAACTGATAAAGAAAGCTCTACCACTGCTGACAGGGTCCGTTATAAATACATGCTATCAAACCTCAACTTGGCTTGGTAATCCCTTATCCAATTCCTTCTGTTCCTACTTCATTCCCAACAGTGGTAGTTCAAACATTCCTCCACAAAAAGTATACTTCATACTTTACTGAGACTTCATTTTTATTTCCCTCCCTCTTTACCTTCAAATTTTTCTAGCTTCATCCATTTCTATTTTTCTCAAAGCGTAGTTCTTTCCCAAAGGGAAACTCTTCTTTATTCTCACCCCAATTCTTACTGGACCTTCAAGAACACTTTTCCTATCAATTTTTCTTTCTCTTATATACCACATTGCTTTTCTAATGGATCATCTTCCTCTTCCTACCAACTTGCTCATTAATTCTCTGTCGTCCTTTCACCCCCAAATATTCCATATTGTTTCTAAGTCGCCATATTTGTTTCTATTTTTCACATTTCTTAAAACCCTCACTGCTTTGGCCAACATACTGATTACTGTTTATAATGTTTTTACCCTAACAACTCTTATCAGCTTAAAGCTCATCAATAATCTTCTAATAACTAAAAATCAGTACTTTCTGTAGTTTTTTTTCCCAGTATTATTGAGGTATAATTGACAAATGAAACTCTAAGATGTTTAAAGTGTACCTCTTGATGATTTGATATATGTATATATTGTGAAAGGACTCCCCCCACCCCATCTAATAAATTAACACACTATAGTCATTCTCTTTGATATCTCTGTAATATGACACTATTAGCCATGCATTTGGTTTTGAAACTGTTTCTTCCTTGGTTAATTCCATTTAATCTCCTACTTGTTTAACTATTATGTTTTATCCCATTGCTTCTCTTCCTCATCCTATTCACTATATACAGACATCTCCCAGTTTATTTCCTTTTAATTTCATTCTCTCCCCTTACTTCAACTCTATCTTCTGTATCTTTAAATTCAATGCAGAAAGTTTAAGGTTAGGGCTAACTTCTCCCAAGCTCTACATTTTCAATATGCTAAGAAATGACCACTTGGCTTTTTTTTTTTATTAATTTATTCATTTGACAGACAGAGATCACAAGTAGGCAGAGAGGCAGGCAGAGAGAGGAGGAGGCAGGCAGAGAGAGGGGGAAGCAGGCTCCCTGCCAAGCAGAAAGCCCAATATGGGGCTCGATCCCAGGACCCTGGGATCATGACCTGAGCTGAAGGCAGAGGCTTTAACACACTAAGCCACCCAGGCGCCCCAACCACTTGGCTCTTGAACACATCTAAAATTAAGCTCATCACCACCATCAAAATGAATTCACCATTTATATTAATGGCACCTACATCCTCTTAGTCTCAAATCAAATTCGGAGTAAAAAAATGGATTATCAAACTTTCACTGGGCGTCTTCAACAGGAAGGACATTTTTAAGAGTATCTTCAGAAACTTTTTACTTTAATAAGGGTTGAGAAGGCAAAAACGCAAAAACACAACTCTGAAAGTGCTGAGTACAAAAACAAAACAAAAAAAACAAGTGCTAAGTACAATGGGAACACAGAACAGAAATTAAATACTTCTCATTGGAAGGATTCCTCTATTCTTCCCTCCTTATAGGGCCACAACTGAAAATTTCACCTTCTTTTCAAAGCTAATCTCCAGTGTCATCATCTTCATGAAATCATTGTCTTACACCTGTTTTGGAGGATTCTAAAATATCCTAACTCTTTCAGTCATCCATGCACTTATCCTACGTATTTTATAATTACTGAAAATATGCTTTTTTTTTTCCCAAAAAAGGGATATGCCATAACTTTAATCTTAGAGGAAAATATAGATATAATGAAACAGTATGAGAACTCCTAAAATAGTAGCAAAATTACAAATACCTGGGCAATCACAGCTTCTCGTGTTCCATAATATTTAAAGAACAGATGATCAGTCTGAATATAAAGCTGACAAGTATTTCTTTCGGCTGAAGTTGTACGTTTTTTCCTCAGGTGTTCTGGACTATTAACAGCATGTTCTTCTTGAGGTGTCTATAAGTCAAAAAAGAGTCATTTCTGATCATTAGTATGTTTCACTATTATTATAAATTTATATAGCTAAGAACACATATGTAGAATTTCATATTTGCTTTATTATGGAACATCATAGGTATTCCCCCACACCATTAAAAATTCTTCATAAATCTCACTTTCAGCCTCATAATATTCCACTGTATAGATGACCTTTAATTTATTCAAGCAATTCTTTCACTTTTAAACATTTTCAAAGCCTTTCAATATGTAATCATTTAAATATAAAGCAAGTCTTATAGTTGTTTATAATACTTTGATACCTTCTTCTATTTCCCTCTAATACCCAATCTATTACCCAGCCCTGTCAAATTGACCTTCTAATACCTAGGGAATATGCCCATTATCTCTGGTACCCACCCATCAGCCCAAGCAACCATCACTTATTACCTAGAATACTCCAATAATAGCAATGTAATCCATCCATATCCATTACTGGCCTTCACTCTATTAGCCATACTGCAATCTTTTCAAAATGCAAATCTGCAGGGACGCCTGGGTGGCTCAGTTGGTTAAGCGGCTGCCTTCGGCCCAGGTCATGATCCCAGCGTCCTGGGATCGAGTCCCACATCAGGCTCCTTGCTCGGCAGGGAGCCTGCTTCTCCCTCTGCCTCTGCCTGCCATTCTATCTGCCTGTGCTCCCTCTCTCTCTCTGACAAATAAATAAATTAAAAAGAAAAAAAAAATGCAAATTTGCAAATATTACCCATCTGTGTAACAGATTTCAGTAGCTTCTTACTGCTCTAAGGATAAAGCCCTAAATCCTTTACATGTGCCACCAAATCAGCACTCAAGGTCTCTACTTAGCTGCCCAGTTTCTTTTCATTCTATCTACCACAGAAACCAACACTTGCTCTCTGTGCTACAGCTACACAGGCCTTCTTTCCAATCCTCCAGCATCATGTCTCCTGATACAGTTTCTGCACACACTACTGCTGTCTCTCCTGACCTAGCTAACTTCTCCCTTCAGACTTAGCAAAGGTCAATTCATCCATCATACCATGTCACAGAACCATGTACCCATGTCCCTTATATAGTGCAACTTTATTGTGTGGTGATTGGTTTAATTTCTGTCCCCAGCCCACCATCATTACTTTAACCACTAGAATGCGAGCTCCAGAAACAAAAAAAATCTGTTTGTTTCTTGCTATATTGCTTTCACCTAACACACACTTGACAGGCAAACACTAGATATTCAGTTTGTATTTGTTTAAAGAATTAGCACTGCTATTGAACCCAAGCATTTCAACATTTGCTGACATCTAAGAGCTCCATTTTAAGTGAATTTTGATGACACAGTAATGAAGAATTCAAATTAGATTGTTTTTTAAGCCACAATCCAAATTTACATTCACATTTTATACTTTCCTTCTACCTTAACAACTCCATGTTTGCCTGTTCTCTCACTTACTGCCTTCATTTTACTTTTATTTATTTTCACTGAGTACAGCATTCTAGGATAGCAGGTACTCAGTTCCAGCACATTGCACCGTCTTCTGTTTCCAACTGTCTCCAATGAAAAATGAGCTGTCATTTCAACTCTTGCTTCTTTGAAGGTGACCAGATTTTTATTATTGGTTGCTTTTAAGAGTACATATCTTTTGGTTTTTATACTTTTCTAATAATATGCTAGAGTGTTACTTTCATTGGAAAGTATTTGTCTATTTACACAGCTTACTGAATTTGCTGATATCCACTGTCGTTTTTGGAAAACTCTCTGCCATATCTGTCCCTATTTCACTCTCACTTTTTCCCTCCTTGATATAATTGAGATATCAATTAATATGCTAGACCTTGTTTTTTCTAAGATTTTATTTATTTATTTGACAGAGATCCCAAGTAGTCAGAGAGGCAGGCAGGGGGAGGAGGGGAGCAGGCTCCCCACTGAGCAGAGAGCCCAATGCAGGGCTCGATCCCAGGACTCTGAGACCATGACCTGAGCTGAAGGCAGAGGCTCAACCCACTGAGCCACCCAGATGCCCCTATGCTAGACCTTTTTAATAAATCCCTTTTTAATAAATCTCTTTTTTATATTTTTCTATCCCTTTTCTTAGTGGTTTACTCTGTTTTCTTATGATCCACCATCCAGATCTAAACCCATCAAATTCTTAATTTCTGTTGTTGTACTTTTCAATTCTAGAATTTTCATCAGGCTCTTTTGTTCCTTTCCAGTTTTTTGCTGTAATTTTAAATTCTATCTGTATGTACTTGAACATACTGAAGTATGTATGTGTCCGATCATTTCATTATCTGGAAAACTTTAGGTTGTTTACATGTCTGACATCCCAGCTAGAATACAAGCTCTCTGAGGGTATATACTCTGCATCATTTACTCTTGCATCACTGATGTTTGGTATGCAATAGTTTTCTTCTCTTGTTCTTCCATCATGTTGTCTTGTTTGTTCAGATGCTTATTATTTGTAACTGAGTTCCAGACAACGTACATGAAAAACCACAGATACAATTTTAGGCTTCAGGTGATGATATCTTTCTCAACACAAGATTTATTTTTTCTTCTGGCAATAATTAGGCCTGATACACTGGTAATCCTGGATCACCTTACCCTAATTAGAGATTAGGCAACTGTGATGTAGAATTTTAATCCCTGTGATAGAAGGAGGTAGGACATTTTTTGACTCACTCTTACTCCGAGGGAGTAGTTCTTCAAGATTCTAACCTAAAGCCCTTCTGAGAAGGCCGTAAGTACTATTTTTATCCTTAGCCTCAAGAATCTGGAGAGTTCTATTCAGCTTCTCAGTCTCTCAGCTATCTTATCAGGAACTAGAAGATATGCCTAGAGAAAAAATAGCCCCAAAGGCCATGCTCACTTGCCTAGGCATTCTCATATATTTTAAGATCCACCCCCATAATTCTTCACAGCCCTGTTCTTTCTCCAATGCCTCCAAACAAATAAACACGCAAACATGCAAATGCAGACACACATATAAACATACACAAATATTTATATTTTAAATACTTATATTTTAGGGTGCCTGTGTGGCTCAGTTGGTTAAGTGTCTGCCTTCAGCCCAGGTCACAATCTCAGCGTCCTGGGTTTGAGCCCCATTATCTGGCTCCCCGCTCAGTGGAAAGCCTGCTTCTCCCTTTCATACTCCCCCTACTTGTGTTCCTTCTCTAGGTGTCTGTCTCACTCTCAGTGTCAAATAAATAAATAAAATCTTAAAGAAAAAAAAAAAAGGAAAAAGAATACTCTGTTTCTTGAAAACAATTCCTTATTAATTTTATGTATTGTGAATACTGTCTCAAAGTTTATAACTGCCTTTGCTTTAAGGTATCTTTTACTCTTAATTTTTATACAGTGAAATATATCAAAATTTTTATAGTCAAAAGATTTTATGTCATATTCAAAGTGTTTCTCTACCCCAAAATCCAAAATATTTTTTAATATCTTTTTAAACGCTTTGCCCATGTTTTAAGTGGGGCTCATGAATTTTTTTTTAAGTGAGTTAAAATAGTTCTTTGTATATTTTGGAGAAGGCTTTTATCAGATGTACTGTTGACATTTTTGCAGTCTCTGGTTTTCTACATTTTCTTAACCGTGTCTTTTGAGATTTTAATTTTGACAGAGTCCAACTGATAAATTTTATAGGGTATTTTTGTGTCCTAAAAAAATTGCTGCCTATGCCAAAGTTACAAAAATTTCTCCCTTTTTTCTACAAGTTTTAAGTTTTAGCCTTAAGCATATAGATTTTTCATCTATTTTCACCTAATTTTTTTTTAAACTTTCACCTAATTTTTATATAACGTAGAGTGTACAGGCTGAGGTTTGTTCTCCCATATGGATATTCAATTCATTATGCCAGTACTTGCCAGACTGTTCTTTCTTGGGACTTTCGCGAAAATCAACTGACCCTATGGCTCTCTATCCTTAGGTCAAAAGGACACCATTTTGACTATTATGCCTTAAAATCAGGCAGTATAAATCCTCTAGCTTTGTTCTTTTTTTGAAAATTCTTTGGCTATTCTAGGTTCTTTACATTTCAGCCTATCAGAATCAGTTTATCAATTACTAGATAAATCCCCACTGAGATTTTGATAGGGGTTGCACTAACTCTACAGAACAATTAAGGGAAAACTGACATACTGAATCTTCCAAACAATAAACACAGTATATTTCTGCATTTAGTTAGACATTTCATTTTTCTTGGAATGTTTTATAGCTTTCATATATGTCTTGTGCATATCTTATTAAATTTATTCTAAGTATTTTATATTCTTAATGATATTTTTAGAGGGTTTTTTAAACTTTCATTTTCTAAATGTTCACTGATAGTGTATAAAATATAACTGATTTTTTTCATATGGACTCGGTACCTATCCTGAATCCTTGGTAAATTTACTTATTAATTTTACAACTTTTCCTAGACTCACAAGGATTTTCTAAGCATACTCTCAATGTCACCTACAAACAAATGCAGTTTATTTCCTTTACAAACTATATGCCTTTCATTTCTTTTTCTTGCCTGATTATGCTATGACCACGATGTGTTACCTTCTTTTGTATCTTTTATATGTTGTTGAGTCTGACTTGTTAATATTTTAAGAAATTTTGCATATGGGGCACCTAGATGGCTCAGTGAGTTAAACCTCCGCCTTCAGCTCAGGTCATGATCTCAGGGTCCTGAGAAACTACTTCCCCCTCTCTCCCTCTGCTTTCCTCTCTGCCCACTTGTGATCTCTATCTGTCAAATAAATAAATAAATAAAATCTTAAAGAAAAAGAAATACTGCATATATATTCATAAGGTATATTGGCTTGTAGTTTAGTTTTCCTGTAATGTCTTTGTCTGGTGTGCTTATCAGCATAATGCTGCCCTGACAGGATGTGTTAAGAAGTTTTCCCTTCTCCTTTATTTTCTTAAGGGCTTTGTGTAAGATTGGTATTTTTTTCTTTCTTAAATGCTTGGACTTCTATGGTGAAATGATATCTGGGCTTGAACATTCCTTGATGGAAAATTATTAAGTACCAATCTAATATCATCATACATACACCTACTATTCTATTTCTGCTTGTTTTTCTTAATTTGCATATGTAAAGGAATTTGCCAATTAAATTGGCTGTTAAATTTATTGGCTCAATGTGCTCAAAATTTGAACTATTAATGTGCGCAGTAACGTCCCCTTTCATTCCTGATACTGTTAATTTCTGTTTTCTCTTTTTTTCTTGATCAGACTAGCTAGAAGTTCATCAATTAATCTTTTCTACTGATTTCCTCTGGTTTTTATATCATTGATACCCCTCTTGTTACTTGATTCCTTCTATTTAATAACTTAGAGGTTAATTTGTACTTTCTGGTCTAGCTTTTTTTTTTAATTTTTTAAAATTTATTTATTTGTCAGAGAGAGAGGGAGAGAGAGAGAGCGAGCACAGGCAGACAGAGTGGCAGGCAGAGGGAGAAGCAGGCTCCCTGCCGAGCAAGGAGCCCAATGTGGGACTCGATCCCAGGACGCCGGGATCATGACCTGAGCCGAAGGCAGCCGCTTAACCAACCAGCCACCCAGGCGTCCCCCTGGTCTAGTTTTTTAAGGTGGAAGCTTATGTGGCTGATTTCTAGATATTTCTTCTTTTCTAATATGAACATTTAAAACTTCACATTCTTGGGGCGCCTGGGTGGTTCAGTGGGTTAAAGCCTCTGCCTTCGGCTCAGGTCATGATCCCAGGGTCCTGGGATCGAGCCCCACATCGGGCTCTCTGCTCCGCGGAGAGCCTGCTTCCTCCTCTCTCTGCCTGCCTCTCTTGCCTACTTGTGATCTCTGTCTGCCAAATAAATAAATAAAATCTTTAAAAAAAAAACAAAACTTCACATTCTTTGTTATTAGCAAATGTTTCCTGTGCACTCTTCACTTCTTTGCATAGATATAAGTTTCCATCTGGTATCCCTTTCCTAACCAAAGAACATCTTTTAACTTTTTTTGGCATTAAATTTTCTTTCAGTGGTTATTCAGCTTAAGCTGAATCTAACAAATTTTATTATTATGTGTTTTTGTTATTCACTTCAAAATAGTTCCCAACTGCATTATTTGATGTGACTTAATCTCTAAAAATTACAGAATTTTCATTTTTTGTTACTGATTTCTAATTTAATTTCCTTAAGACCCAAGAACTTACTCCATATAATTTCAATCCTTTTAGACGTATTAAGATTTCTTTTATAGGCTAACATATGTTAGCAAATATTCATTTACACTTCAAAAGAATGTATATCTGCTACTTTTGAGTAGAGAGTTCTATAAATGTCAATTAGGTCAGGTTGGTTGAGAGTAGTATTCAAGTTTCCTATATCCTAACTGGTTTTCTATCTATTTGCTCTATCAACATGTCAATCAACTTCTCTAATCAGAAGTAAGTGTAACTCCAACTATAATTTGTAGATTTTTCCAGTTCTCCTTTGTTTCGGCAGGTTTGCCTAATGTATTTCATAACTCTATTACTAACTACATTAACTAACATTTAGGATTATTTCTCCATGATAAAGTAAAATGTCCCTCCTTGTCCACAGTAATATTCTGTGAGCTGATATACATTCTTTGATATTAACATGGTCACTTTAACATTCTTATGACTGGTGTTTGTATGATACATGCTTTATCATCCTTTCAAACTATCTGTGTCTTTACATTTATTTTTTTAAAGATTTTATTTATTTATTTGTCAGAGAGAGAGAGAGAGCGAGCACAGGCAGACAGAGTGGCAGGCAGAGGCAGAGGGAGAAGCAGGCTTCCTGCCAAGCAAGGAGCCCAATGTGGGACTCCATCCCAGGACACTGGGATCATGACCTGAGCTGAAGGCAGCCTCTCAACCAACTGAGCCACCCAGGCGTCCCTCTGTGTCTTTACATTTAAACTGCATTTCTCTCAGCAAGGAAACTGAAGCAGCAATCAAAAAGCTCCCAACAAATAAGAGTCCAGGACTGGATGGCTTCCCAGGGGAATTCTAACAAACATTTAAAGAAGAATTAATACCTATTCTTCTGAAGCTGTTTGAAAACAGAGAAGTGGAAGGAAAACATTCAAACTCTATGAAATCAGCATTACCTCATACCTTTTGATCCCAAAACCAGACAAAGACTCCACACCAAAAAGGAGAATAACAGAATAACATCCCTGATGAACATGGATGCAAAAATTCTCACCAAGATACTAGCCAGTAAGATCCAACAGTACATTAAAAGGATTATTCACCACAAGCAAGTGGGATTTATTCCAGGGCTGCAAGGGTGGTTCAACACCCACAAATCAATGTGATACACTAAATAATAAAAGAAAGGACAAGAACTATATGATCCTCTCAACAAATGCAGGAAAAGCATATGACAAAGTACAGCATCCTTTCTTCATTAAAACTCTTCACAGTGTAGGGATAGAGGGAACATACTTCTGTACCATAAAAGCCATTTACAAAAAAAAACAACAGCAAATATCATTCTCAATGGAGAAAAACTAAGAGTTTTCCCCTTGAGGTCAGGAACACAGCAGGGATGTCCAGTATCACCATTGCTGTTCAACATAGTACTAGAAGTCCTAGTTTTAGCAATGGGACAACAAAAGAAATAAAAGGCATTCAAATCAGCAAAGAAGTCAAACTCTCACTCTTCGCATAAGACATGATACTCCCTCTGGGAAACACAAGAGTCTGTACCCCAAAACTGCTAAAACTCATACAGGAATTCAGTAAAGTGGCAGGAAATAAAATCAATGCATAGAAACCAGTTGCATTTCTATACACCAGCAACAAGACAAAAGAAAGAGAAATTAAGGAGTCATTTCCATTTATGATTACACCCCAAACCATTAAGACACCTAGGAATAAACCTCACCAAAGAGGCAAAGGATCTGTACTCAGAAAACTATAGAACACTCTTCAAAGAAACTGAGGAAGACACAAAGAAATGGAAAGACGTTCCACAATCACAGATTGGAAGAACAAACATTGTTAAAATGCTGGGACGCCTGGGTGGCTCAGTTGGTTGGGCCACTGCCTTCGGCTCAGGTCATGATCCCAGGGTCCTGGGATAGAGTCCCACATTGGGCTCCTTGCTCAGCGGGAAGCCTGCTTCTCTCGCTGCCTCTGCCTGCCTCTCTGCCTGCTTGTGTGTACTCTATCTCTGGCAAATAAATAAAATCTTAAAAAATAATAAAATAAAATAAAATAAAATGTCTATGCTACCAAAATACCATCAACTTGGGGGGCCTGAGTGGCTCAGTCAGTTAAGCATCTGACTTTGGCTTAGGTCATAATCCAGGGTCCTCAGATAGAGCCCCCCACCTTGGGCTCCCTGCTTAGCAGGGAGTGTGCTTCTCCCTCTTCCTCTGCTGCTCCTCCTGTTGGGCTCTCTTGCTTGCACTCCCTCTCTCAAATAAATAAAACCTTAAAAAAAAAAAAATACCATCAACTTTTTTCACAAAGCTACAACAAATAATCCTAAAATTCATATGGCACCAGAAAAGACCCCGAATAGTCAAAGGAATATTGAAAAAGAAAATCAAAGCTGGTGGCATCACAGTCTGGACTTCAAGCTCTACTACAAAGCTGTAATCATCAAGATAGTATGCTACTGGCAAAAAAAAACAGATACACAGATCAATGGAACAGAAGAGAGAACTCAGAAATGGAGTCTCAACTCTATCATCAATTAATCTTCACAGGAAAGAATATCCAATGGAAAATGGTTCCTCAACAAATGGTGTTGGGAAAATTGGACAGCCTGATGCAGAAGAATGAAACTGAACCATTTCCTTACACCATACACAAAAATAGACTCAAAATGGATGAAAGACCTAAATATGAGACAAGAATCCATCAAAATCCTAGAGGAGAACACAGGCAGCAACCTCTGAGACCTCGGCCACAGCCACTTCTTGCTAGACACGTCTCCAAAGGCAAGGGAAACAAAGGCAAAAATGAACTGGGACTTCATCAAGATAAAAAAACTTGCACAGCAAAGGAAACAGTTAACAAAGCCAAAAGACAACCCACAGAATGGGACAGGGTATTTGCAAATGCCTTATCAGATAAAGGGCTAGTATCTAAAATCTATAAAGAACTTATCAAACTTAACACCCAAAGAACAAATAATCCAATCAAGAAATGGGCAGAAGACAAGAACAAACATTTCTCCAAAATAGACATACAAATGGCCAACAGACACATGAATAAATGCTCAACATCACTTGACATCAGGTAAATATAAGTCAAAACCACAATGAGATATCACCTCACACCAGTCAGAATGGCTAAAATTAACAAGTCAGGAAATGACAGATGTTGATGAGAATGCAGAGAAAGGGAAATCCTTTTACACTGCTGGTGGGAATGCAAGCTGGTACAGCCACTCTGCAAAACAGTATGAAGGTTCCTCAAAAAGTTGAAAAGAGAGCTACCCTACAAACCCAGCAATTGCACTATGAGTATTTATTTACCCCAAAGATACAAATGTAGTGATCCTAAGGGGCACCTCAATGTTTATAGCAGCAATGTCCACAACAGCCAAACTACAGAAAGAGTCCTGATGTCGTCCAATGACAGATGAATGGATAAAGACAATGTGGTATGTGTAAACACACACACACACACACACACACACACACACACACACACACACAATGGAATACTACTCAGCCAACAAAAAAATGAAATCTTGGGGCGCCTGGGTGGCTCAGTGGGTTAAAAGCCTCTGTCTTCGGCTTGGGTCATGATCCTGGGGTCCTGGGATCGAGCCACACATTGGGCTCTCTGCTCAGTGGGGAGCCTGCTTCTCTCCCTCCCTCTGCCTGCTGCTCTGCTTACTTGTGCTCTCTATCTCTCTGTCAAATAAATAAATGAAATCTTTTTTTAAAAAAGTTATTAAAAAAGAAAAGGACCCACAGTAAATACTTTGACTTTGGGGCCACACTGTCTCTGATACAACTACTCAACTCTACTGATGTAGTGCAAAGGCAGTCACAGACATGCACCTAAGAATGACTGTGGTTGTGTTCCAATAAAACTTTATTTACAAAAGCAAGCAGCTGGTCCATGGGGTGTAGTAGGTTGCTGAGCTCTGCACTAAAGTTTCCAATATCCAACTTTTAAACAGCAGAATCTACCTGCCAAAATTATACCACTTTCTGTATAGTGTAAGAAACAATAATATACTCTCACTTTTCCTCCTATCTTTTGTGCCATTATCATAAATTTTGATTCTTTTATATTATAAACACATTTTACATTGTTACTATTTTAATTATCTCTTAAAGAAAATATTTAAATGATAAAAATGTCCTTTATATTCTACTTATGTATTTAACATATTTTTAAAGATTTATTTTTGAAAGAGAGAGATGGCACACATGGGCAGGGGAAAGGAGAGAGTGACAAGCAGACTCCACACAGAGCAGAAGTGGACGCAGGGCTTGATTCCACAACCTTGAAATCCCCACCTGAGCCAAAACTAAGAGTCAAAGGCTTAGCTGACAGTACCACCCAGGTGGCCCTATGTATTTTCTACTTTATGCTCTTCACTTCTTTGTATAAATCCACATTTCCATTTGGTATCCTTTTTCTACCTGAAAAACATCCTTTAAAATTTCTTGCAATGTAAATCTAGAGGCAAATTCTCCCAGCTTTACCTAAAAAAGATCTTTAGTTTGCTCTCATTTTTTAACATTATAGTCACAGAATAAAGAATCCTAGTTTGATAGTTTTTCTTTCAACACTTTAAAGATGTCATTCCATGTATGTCTTCAGTTTGCAATGTGTGATGGGCAGGCAGCAGTTACTCTAATATTTGTTCCTTATATGTAAATGTATCTTCTTTTCTATGGCTGGTTTTGTCTTTTTTTTAAGGATTTTATTTTTAAGTAATCTCTACCCCCCAATGTGGGGGCTTAAACTCACAACCCTGAAATCTAGAGTCACATGCTTCACTGACTGAGCCAACTAGGCACCCCTCTCATTTCTAGTGATTTCCAGTAATTTGATTTCAATGGGTCCTAGTATGATTTTGTGTTTATTCTGCCTGAGTTTCACTGAGCTTCCTAGGGTTTTTTCCCATTTCTTAAAATTCTGGAAACATTTTCAAATCTTATTTCTACATTCCCTCCTCCTTGTACTCCCAATTATTTTCTTTCTGTGCTAAGATTTGGGTTATTTCTACTGTTTTATTATCCTTTATTCATGTTTTCTTATGTTAGCTTCTGCAATAACTAATTTGCTCTTAAGCCTAACCATTAAATTTTTCAATTCAGAAAATGTACTTTCCACAGTTCTGTAAAAGTTACATTTGGTTCTTTATTATAATTTCTAATTCTCTGTTTTCATGTTCTTCGATAATCCTTTGAACACATTAATAATAGTTCCTTTAATGTCCTTGTGTGCTAATGCCTGTAATTTCTGGTTCTGTTTCCACGTGGTGTTTTTTTCTCCTGACTACAGATCACATTTTTCATCTTTCTGTCATCTAGTACTGTTTTTTGAATGTTTTCTGAATGTTTTTTGAATGCTTACATTGTAGAGTATCTCCATTCTGTGTCCTCCTTTAACAAATATTAATGAGCTTTATTCTGATAGGAAGCTAATTTACTTGAGAATCACTTTGATCTTTATCAAGCTTAATTTTTCAGATTAATAAAGGCAGGTTTAAAGTAGTCATCACTCTAGCGTGAGGTCACCCTACTCCTAGCATGACTTGGGATTTCTACCAAGTGTAATTTCTTATAGTTGTTCAATTTATAGATTCTCCAATAGTCTGTCCTTCTCCTGTGCATGCACAGGTTAGTTTTCAGCTAAGACTCAGGGCAACTCCTGTCCGGATATCTGGAGCTTTTCCCAGTATAGCCCTCTCTTCTCAGGCACTCTATACTAAGTCCAGATACCTCAGCCTTCCTAAACTTTGACCTGTCTCTTCAACTCAAGAGAATTGCTATGTACTTCTCACCCTTCTTGAGATCTCCTTTCCCAGTGCCATACCTAAAATTTTGCCCCCAGCCAAAAAACTCAGGGAAATCACAAAGAGACTTCTCCCCTCTCAGGGATCTCAGTCCTTCCCTGCTTCCCTTCCCTACATTCAAACAATGTCTGAAAATAATTGTTTCAAATATTTCATTCGGTTCAGTCTTCATATATTCACAGGAAGTCTAGCTGGATATCAATTACTCCATCATGGCTAGAAGGAAAATCTCCACTTACTTTTTCCACTAAGCATTTCACAATTTTCATTTTAGACGTTTAATACTTTAATAAACCAGGAATTTTGTTCTGTTTTAAATATGATGTAAGATGGAGACCTAATTTCATTTTCTTTTTCCAAACAGACACTTTTTTTCTGGCTCTGCTTACTCAATGATCTTTACTTTTCCTCACTGATTTGAGCTTCTACCTCTACTACGTAACAAAGTTTCACACATATATCAGTCTCCTTCTGAGAGCTCAATTTTATTCCTCTGGTCAACTTGTTCACCTTATGCTAATATCATACTCTCAATTTTATAATAAGTATCAATATCTTCCAGAGTAAATCCCTCTTTCCTGCTCACCACCTTTAGGGTGGGCCCTACTTCTTATTAGCCTTTACTTTTCTCTGTAACATTTTCAACACATCATTGTGCTGTGAATAACCCTGCTGTAATTTATACTGGAATTACAGTGAACCTACAAATCAATATGGGGTTATGGACATTGGGGAGGGTATGTGCTATGGTGAGTGCTGTGAAGTGTGTAAACCTGGCGATTAACAGGTTTTGAAACCCTGGGGCTAATAATACATTATATGTCTATTTAAAAAAAATAAATATATGTTTGTTTAAAAAGTGGGGGGTGCCTGGGTGGTTCAGTGGGTTAAGCCTCTGCCTTCAGCTCGGGTCATGATCTCAGGGTCCTAGGATCGAGCCCCACATCGGGCTCTCTGTCCAGCGGGGAGCCTGCTTCCCCTCTCTCTCTGCCTGCCTCTCTGCCTACCTGTGATCGCTGTCTGCCAAATAAATAAATAAAATCTTTTAAAAAAATGAACTAGTAAATATTGCAGCAAAAAAAAAAAACCCAAAAATATCAATATGGGGAAAATTGATGTTTTTATGATATTGGGTATTATTTTCCACAATGATGGTATATCTCTCCATTTATTTAAATCAATCTTAACTTTTCTTCCAAGGTTTTATAATTTTCCTTATATAGGCCTTATAATTCCTTGTTACACTGATTATTCAATACATGGCAGTCTTTTACTATTATTAAATGATGTCCTCTTTTTCTGGTAGTCTGCTGATATAAAGAAATGCAGCCTACTTTTGTATATGAATGTTATATCTAGCCACTGCTAAACTCTGTTATATTTAGTATTCTGTAGTCTTGTCCTCTTTATCCACATTACCAATACCTTAGTACAAGCCACAAGCTCAACTGAGTAACTGAAAAACTTTGAATTCTTTTTCCAGTCTCTAGTTTTGCACCCCACCCTGGAGTTAAAAATTCTTTCCTGATCTTGCTGTCTCTCTGACCTTTGTATATACTGTTCCTCCTTTCATCCTGTCTCTTCATGGCCAACATAACTTCTGCTTATTCTTTTAGTTTCTGATTTTTGTCCTCAAATACTTCCTAGGCTAGATTAACTACTTCTCTTATGTGTACAGTATCAATGCTTAATCCTCTTCTATCTCTTACCACTCTCAATTGTTTCTCTGTGTCGCCAATTAAACTACAGTTGACCCTTGAACAAACCTGTCATGGGTTTGAACTGTGTGAGCCCACTAATATGTGATTTTTTCCATACATAAACTACCATATTCTAAATGTATTTCTCTTCCTTATAATTTTAATAACATCTTTTTGTCTAGCTTGTTATAAGAATACAGTATTAAATACATATAACATACAAAATATGTTAATTAACTATTCATGTTATCAAGTAAGGTATCCAGTCAATAGGAGGCTATCAGTAGTTAAGTTTTTGGGGAGTCAAAAGTTATATGCAGATTTTCAACTGCACAAGGATCAGCAATCCCCCAACCACCATGTTTTTCAAGGGTCAAGTTACTAATTTTTTGAGAACAAGCTTTCATGTTCATCTCCACATACTCCCAGAACCTACCAGTCTCTGACATAAGGCAGAAGACTGATACATAATTATTCAAGAAGTGCAAGAATAAAATCTCGCTTGTACTTGAAAAAGCCACCTGAAATAGAATTGTTTGTTCCATTTTGCAGATCAAGAAACAAATCTGCATTTGTGACTCAAGAAACTCAAGCAACATTACTCCATCTTACTACTTTTAGAAAAGATGCCAAAATACATAATAAATGTTTTACCATAAAAATAATTTTTTTCATTTTAAATGTGTGTTTTGAATTAACTATTTCTAAGGTCAGAAAAAGAGTAAAAAAAAACAATAGACAAATGGTGAAAAAATGTAATATATCAAAAGCAGAGTTGGAGCTCCACACTGGGCATAGAGATTACTTTAAAAATCAACTAATTTGGGACGACTGGGTGGCTCAGTTGGTTAAGCGGCTGCCTTCGGCTCGGGTCATGATCCCAGCGTCCTGGGATCGAGTCCCACATTGGGCTCCTTGCTCGGCAGGGAGCCTGCTTCTCCTTCTGTGTATGCCTGTGCGCTCTCTCTCTCTCTCTCTCTGACAAATAAATAAATAAAATCTTTAAAAAAAAAATCAACTAATTTGACAAATAAACAAATATATATAAGTCTCAAAAGCCTTGTGATTTTTATTATAGTGCCTAAACATCTCAGTTTGCTTAGGACAGCAATCCAGGATAATTTGGTCGCTCTAATTTTCATACTAATACAAATACTCACATTTATACAAAATGTGTTCAGACTAAATTTTTCATAACTTGACAACAAAATATGTAAGACAAAGTATATTCTGGACATGTAACTTAATGTTTTTTGAGTCACACAGATTTGCATTCCAATCTGAGCATCATGCCTTATTATAGGCAAGTTACCTGACCTTTTGAACATTAAAAAATATAAGTATTTCCCCACAGAGGTATCAATCTTTCAGATATTCTAGAACACACATTTTTAATGCAAGAACACATACCCAAGTTCATTTCCATTTCTTAAATGTAAGCTAGTATTAAAATCCTTACCTGTGTTACTTCCTCTACACCAGTCATCTGGTACTTCCTCATCCTTTCAAATACTGAATGATCTGCACAGCCCCCCTGTGGACCATATTTATGGGGATAGTCTAAAATACAAAGAAGTAATGACATTACTATCATAGGTTTAGAGATTACTATCTTATAAATGAAAAACTAACTGTGACAATTAATGAAAGCCACAGATACTTATTGAGCATCCTCTATTTAAAAGCTGACAGGTTCATAAGTTCAATAAAATACCACTGGTCTCTAGATTTTTGTCTAGATGATTTGTGAATTCTAAAAAAGATAATAACCATTCTTCATTCTAGGTTTAACTTTCCCAACCTTTCCTGCTTCAGATATATAAAGTGTGTTAATACTTCAATTTACTTCATTTCATAATTTATAACTTTCCCTCCAAACACATTAATTTTCCTATGCTGCAAATGTACACCTCAAGCTGAACTACAGTTAAGACTAATATAATATTCTATATGGCTTGAATTCCTTCAATGAATACCAACTGGCCTCAAGGAAAAGTGACCTAGAAACATGCTTCATGGCACAGTAAAAGCAGAGTAAGTTTAAATTTCTTCAAAGTATAATTCAAGTGAGTGCTTTATAAGCCAACAACTATTTTATCAGTTGTTTTCCCTTTATAATTAAAGTGATTAATTTATCCTTAACTGAATTCATTCTATTTCTAGATACCTGTTCCATTTTAGCTTAGTCATTTAAAACCTTGTTCCACTCTCTCAAATTTCACATACTTCTCCCTTGCAAGGGTTCTCCTTATTCATGAACCTATTTTATAATTTAATCAAGTTACCATAATTAAGAGAACTGTCAAGATAAAATACCAAGACACGGGTGAGAGAAGAAGCACTGAAAAATCCTTAAGTAGCTTAAGATATAGTACAAAAAAATTATCATTAGAAATACTGTACACAATTTCTTAAGAAAATCTAGAACCTAAAGTGGATACTAGTGACCTATTTCTTTGAATGCTAATTAGATAATACAACACAAATTTAATCTAGCAGTTAAGAGGCAGGAGTTATGTGACAACCTATATTTACTGATAGTAACAGTTCTAACTTAAACTTTAGTTTTTTATCAAAGGTCAGGACTCCAAAAACTGTAAAATTCCAATCAATAAATGTGAAATAATAGACTTAAAATGTTAAAACTTTGTAACTCCACATGTATGAAGTGATTTAGGTAAGGATCATTAATGGGTACTAAAACCATTAGGTGAAAGATATGAGGTAACAGGATTTTCATAGTCTCTGGAAGTGTCACCCCATGGATTATTTATTAATTATAAAGGAAAATGGTACCTTCACACTAAAGATATAGTTCTTTATAATTTTCACTTCATTTACCAAATGACCAAGCTAAGCACAACCAGTAGTAGAAATATATGTGCCTCTTGATGTAATGTGATAAGGAATGCCCAGCTTTCCCTATACAATATTCTTGACCAAATATGTTCATGAATAAACAATCAAGACACAATAAAATGGAGAATATCCTATAAGTCACTGATCTAGACAAGTAAAAAATGGCAATGTCATTTAAAGGGAAAAAAAAAAAACAGAAAAAGTTGGTAACTAAGGGTAGGGGAGCCTGGTAATTAAGACACTAAAAGATAAACCTCTTGTATCCTTCTTGTGGAAAAAAAAAAAAAAAAAAGACACTAAAAGAGACATAATAAATAAATGCAAAAAAGGTATTCTTAGGACTACTGGAGAAATTTTATTATAGACTGGATAGTAAAAGGTATTACTGAATTAATTTTTTAGGGGTGAATACTACCACAGCTATTTATGAAAATGTACATATTCTTAAGGAGTGTGAGTTTTAGAGGATGTGTTTAGCAATGAAGTTTCATGATGTCTACAACCTATTTTCAAATAGTTCCCCAAAAAGTGTATGAGGGGTGCAAAAAAAATTTTTTTTTAATGGCAGATCTAGGAGGATATATGTTTCTGCATAATTCTTTTAACGTTTTTTAAGTTTAACATTTTCAAAATGAAATTAGGACTAAAAGACTGCAACGTTGGTAGAACAAATGATTTCAAAGTGGCACTGAAGTACCAAATGAGACAAAACCTAATATGTGTATTATTTTAGCATTTCAAAGGTTGACTTTGGGAAAGTAAAAACGTAATACCATTCAAAATGTATCCAAAAAGAATCTGCCACAAAGGCTGAAAAGTTTTCCAATGTAATATGCCTAGATGTTCAATTCTCACCTTTTAGAAGATTTGGGGTTATAATCACCACAGTATCCTCCTCTGATAATACAATTTTAACCTGAAAACATCCCAATGAGCCTTGCCCAGATTCTTAATGGACTCTAATTTGCCTGAACCACCTGGTAAAGAAGCTCCTCCATGCCAAGAACACTCATTTTAATAAACAAAGGAAAAAATATAGAGTCCTATTCATAGGCATGTTTATATACATACTTAAGTACCTTTTTCAGTTAACAGAATTTAGTATCTCTTGGAATTTTGCTACTTATTTTAATTGTTATTATAAAGCCATGTTCATAGTTTGATATCATTTATACATCCATAACTTTGTTCTATTTTATTTTACCCCCATACTAGGATAGTCCAGACTCCAGTAACTAGGAACATGGACTGAGTCTTTGGTTTGTTTTCCCTTAACTCAAGGCTAAGAAAATCGCTTATCTATTTAAGATAACAATGTATGAGGAGGAATCCTGCTGCTGACCCTGGCAACAACTAGGCAGACAAGCAAAAAATGTACTCAGAGTTACTGATACACAAAATATTTTGCCATATAACAACGGATGAAACTAATTTATATATTTTCCAAAAGTTTACGCAACTAACTTACAATTCAATTAGTATGTTATAATCTTATCTTTCCACTAACAGGTGAGTTTGTGGTACCTTAATTTAGATTAAGTCTGTATTTAAGATAATAAGAATCTATCTTACCACTTACCTTAGGCTAATTTAAGTTCAATGAAAAATGCATATTTACCATTTGATGAAATTCTTATAGTTGAATTAGACATCTCCCAGTATACACACACAAAAAAGCTATTTTGACACCTGAAACTAATATAATGCTGTATGTTAACTATATGGGAATTAAAATTAAAACTTTAAAAAAAGAACTATTTTATACTACAATTCTGATTTTATCGTGACATTTCTTAAAACCATCTTAATAACCCCCAAGCCCAAACTGCTATCTCTCACAAAGAGACATTAGCATAGACACACAAGCATGGACACCCAATGACACCACTCCCAAATAAAAAACTATTTTACTTCTTAGCTTTTCAAAAGACAAGCCCTGTGATTAAATCATTACAATCAATTTTCAGATGAACTTTCCCTAAAAGTCTACCATACCTGGTCTCGCCATCCCACACGCCTCACCACTACCAAAAAGAAAAGAAGAAAGGAAAGGAAGAAAAGAATGAAAGAAAGAAATACAGGGGCAGAGGGAATAATTTACCAAAATACATAAATGTCTCCAAAGACCCTCCAAATCAGTATATCATTTAGCCAATTTTAAAAAAGGTCTTTAACTATTCAAAAATCTTATTTGAAAAAAAAATTTTTACTCTTGGCATAGTTTGGTATCCATTGACCAACAGATCCTCATTATTCTGCATACAAAGCTACACTGAATTTCCCAGCTCCCTTCCAAGTTAGGTGTGCCATATAACCAAGTTCAAGTTGAAGGAGCATAAGCAGCAATGAAGTGTACAAGACAGAATACTCCATGCTCTCTGTCCTTCTGAATGGCTGACGGGAGACAAACTGGAAACAGCATGAAATAAAGTACCCTGGATACTGAATTATTTATTGAAGAGAAGCTGCCTGATGAGGAATACTCACCTTAAACTGCTACTTAGTGAAATGAGCTTTTAGTGCATTTTGTCACTGAATTTGGGGATTCTTTGGTACTGCAGCTAGCACTGCCTTAACAGATAGTGAAAATGTTCATCAAAGAGAGAAAAACTAATTTTATACCTGCTCTCCCAATGGCATTTGGCAAATTTTTCCAATCATAGTACCAAAATAATCTTGGGCTAGCATATCAGATATTCTTTAGCAATGTTAGTATTTATTGTCATTTTCTGAATGTTTTCATTTATAACTAGTTTTTACTCATCCCCAGATAGAACTTTTGCCAAAAAAATCAGACATACAGTTAAGTTGAAGAGTCATACACACAGTAATAATTCCACTTTTAGCTAAAGATAAGAAACTTGTAAACTCTGTAACACCCAGATAAAATATTTCGCACGCTTAGAGAAATGTGCTATTTTCACTGTTCAAACAATTTAAGATTTACTCAATGCAAGATTTTCAGTTTTAAAAAGATAAAAAGAGCTGTGAAGCTTGTTAGCAATGTGGTTTAAGTCCACCACATATGTCAAAATAACATTTTTGCTTCAATACATAATATAGTTTAATTATAATACTTCAATATATAAATCAGTTAATATCCTTGATATTTTTCAAATTTGAGAAATAACAAATATCATAATCTGACCATGAGAGGAATTAGGATATACCTCCACTCAAAACAAAGAAGGGCACCTGGGTGGCTCAGTTGGTTGGGCAACTGACTCCAGCTTAGGTTATGATCTTGGGTCCCAGGTTCAAGCCCTGCATAGGGCTCCCTGCTCAGCATAGATTTCTGCCACTCCCTCTCTCTCTGCCCCTCCCCCCGCTCATGCTTATTTTCTCTCTTAAATAAATAAATAAAATCTTTCCCAAAAAAATACTAAGAAATATATTTTGAATCTGTTTCTACACAGGCACAAAACAGCTACTACAAAGTATTTCTGGAAGAGCGAATTTTATACTTCCAAACACTTGAACCAGTGAATGTGCACAGCATTTAAATGAGTATCTTACTGAATTCAGGAACAAAACAAAAATGTCCCTGTCATAAGCAACTGTAACATCATTCTCTTTAGTATGATAAGGGAAGCCAAAGAAGAATATACGTGTCTGATTTATACATATTCAGCAGTCCCTATTATGTAGTAACCCAATAAAATATAAATCCTTCCCAGATATTAGTAATACTAGACACAGTGACACACTGTTGTCATCAATATATTGGCATTGACTCTGAGCATCTGCACATTTAAGATTAGGGTACTCAAACAAGTACTGCTTAATGGGTATCTCACCTACATGATAAAATATATAAAGCTAATATATTTACAGACATAAACATATACAGGTATACACACACAAATACATTTGTTGACACTGTATATGTAGCCGATATTAGAAAGGATTTCTTCCCACCAGTCCTACGCAGTCAGAAGTCAAACAAATACTAGTGTAACAGCACACCATCTATAGGCTAACATCAGCAGCAGGTGAAAGGAAGCCCGCAGAAGCAAGAACAGAACCACCACCTTGCAGGCCATCATTCCCCAGGGCTAAAAGGCAACCTAAAATAAGATTGCTCTGTGCCATCACACCTCCAAAAAGCTGCGTTTGGCTGGAACCAAGAGAATACAGACATTTCAGAATATCACCTCCCCTGGTCCATCATCTAGCAGAGGTCAAGAGACTCCTGCCACATTACTCAACTCCAGCAAGAATCAAGGGGGAACCCAAGAACTCTTTCTATTCCTGAGAAAACATTTTCCCGCCTCTCATGTCACTAAAGACTCAAAACCATCTACCACTTTCTGCCTTAGGACCATCAGGACTATTCTCATTGTGACTTAGCTTTTATAGTCATGAGACTATACCAGCAACTACTCTAACTCATTAGAGGCATTTGCTGTCCCTAGGTCACTACTTCCATTTCCTTATTTTTAGCTCCTATCTCTCTGACATCACTCCAACATAATTCTTAGTGATTCCAATAATATCGATGATTTTTCCAGTACACTTACACCGCCTTTTCTCCAATGATCTTCTCCTACATCAAGATCTCGCTTACATTCTTTTGAACCTGTCATTACTAATAAATGAAACCCATTAATAATCTCAACTTGCACATCCTACTTTCTTTCCACCAATTATCTTTTCTGAAAATTCCCTCCAACAATCCTGCAACACCACTTAAGATCTTTCAATCTACTAATGTTACCACCTTGTTCACTATCACTGGATATTCTCTTTCTTCTGTTTATTCGGCTTAAATCCAATACTCAATTATTATTATAATTACTTCACTGTATTGCCTTAAAACTCCATTGGCCCCCCACCCCACCTCTCACTCAAATCCTGTTTAAAATGAACTTTCTACCTGCACCCCTGCAATTGAATGGGCCTGGGGAAAATCGGTAACTATGACTATTCTCACTCAAAAATAATCATCTGTAACCTCTAATAGTTCACTTATGCTTCCTGGCAATGACACTATATTTCCAGAGTCCATTCTCTATCCTATTTACCCAGTTATGAAAGGTACCCCTGCCATTAGTGGTAGCAGTAAAACTGACCACGTCAGCTGAAACTATGCAAAGTGATCTTCATAGCAATGGGTAAAGTTACAACTGGTCCCAACCTTAAAAAATTTTAAATATGAAAATACTAATACCCTCTTATTAAATATACTAAAACTCTAATTATTACTTATAAATGTATAGGGGAATGAAAAATTTTAAAAAACTATTATTTAGTATACCATACTTTAAAATATTAGAAAAATTAGAATATCTAAAAAGAAAAATGTAGTGTTTTATCTCTTTTTAAATTATATTTTATATACCATAAACTAGAGACAGACATACTTTTGGAAAGTTTGATATTCAAGATAAAAAAAGACATTTCCGGGGCGCCTGGGTGGCTCAATGGGTTAAAGACTTTGCCTTCGGCTCAGGTCATGATCCCAGGGTCCTGGGATCGAGCCCCCATCAGGCTCTCTGCTCAGCAAAGAGCCTGCTTTCCTTCCTCTCTCTCTGCCTGCCTCTCTGCCTAGTTGTAATCTCTGTCTGTCAAATAAATAAATAAAAACTTTCAAAAAAAATACATTTCCAAAGCAACAAAACAGTATTTATATATCCTTCAAATTCTGTTAGCACAGAATTGTCCCAACAGAAAAAAAAAGGAATCAAGTGTAAAATTTTTCCTATATACTTTCAAAACTTCTAAAAGACCTATTTACCCTGGTCACCACATTAACGATGAAAATGGACAATGACATTTTCCCTCTAAAATTACTGACAATATAATCCCCATTTCTAGAAAAAGCCTTTGTTCAACTAATGAATAAGCCCTCATTGTGATGCTAAATCATAGGATGCACTGTAGTTCCCCTGAAAAGGCCAAACAGCATATTCTTTCACAAAGAATGAATCATTGGTGTAGAATATTCAGCTTATTTAAAACAAAGATTGGCTTTAAATCTATTGCTCATCTTCCAGTTCTTTTGCATGCCAACCTCTTGCTTTTGTTTTGCTGTAGAAGGGGCAAATATAAATAATACATATATTATGATACCACCTCAAGCAGGAAATAGTTCTAATTAACTCTCAATCATCCACTCCGGGAAGAAGAAAATATTTACCATTTAGATACTCTGTCCAACAGAACTGGTGCATAAAAAACACCCACTTCTCACTACATACTAACTAGTGTAGACCTTGCATCCCCTTGCATCCTCACTATTTCCAGTGAGGCTTTCCTCACCTCTGTGTGACTGGCAGGTTAAAAATTTGATTGCAAAGTCCAAGGCCTCAGTTATGAGATCTCAAATTTAGTGTAATGTCTCCAATAACATGCTATAAATCACCAAATCCAATGAAATAATCTAACTTTTATTATCTTAATTGAATTTAAGATAGACTGACTTCACAATGAACAGAAAGTTGTTACTATCTGGAGGGTAGGTAGGTAGGGTTCTTGCCCATGAAAATGCTGTTTATTCCCAAAGTTGTCAAAAATTAACAAAGATTCACTGAAGAAGAGTAAAAGGAAGAAGTGGACTTTTTTTTTTTTTTTTTTTTTTAAGGAGAGAGGATGAGTGTAGAGAAATAAAAGAATGGCTAGGGCAAACCCAAATGTCCTTCTCTCTTTGAACTCCAGGAGACAGGAGTCCCTTCCTCCTGAACACCCTGTCTCCATTCCCTACATCCAGTCTCTCCAGAGGGTGGGGAGAGCTCGGGAAGAGAAGCATAATATGATTGTCCCTGGGACAGAGAGGAAACTGAAGGTGGTCTCCCTTTTCACCTGCACTCACAACACTGATCACCCAGGAAAGAGAGATGGGATGGGCCAGGCATGTCCTTTCCCACCTCTGGTTTTTAAGAAGAAAGGGTTAGTGTTGGGGGCCAAGTAGATCATGGGTATAAGGTCAAGAGGAGCAATGTTGCTCTCTTAGTCTGATCAATTATAAACAGAATCACTAGACTCTAAGATGTATTAGGATAAGAACCTTTGTGTCCACAGCATCTGAAAGTGTCTTATACAAATTAGGCACTCAGATGATATTAGTAAATTAATCACATGTCAACTGCACTCAAATTTCAAAAATAATTAATCAATCATTACACCTGTAAAACTTACAACTAAAACTTGCAATAAAAGCTTGTAACACACTGGTTTAATAGGACCATTATTTCCATTTATTCAATCTGGCATTATACCCCCTATACACAGAAAACGGGTGAGTCCGGGGCAAAGAAAATGCCAGTTTCCTTTCCTTTCTGAAGTTCCTGAGCTGCAGCAGCTAAAAACAAATACTACTGCAACCAGAGTTACAACTACCTTTCTTCTGTCTTCAGAGATTCTTACTTCTAACAGCCAAAAGTCTACCCTATGTTTAAGGTTCAAGTCAAATGCCATCTCCCCTAAGAAGTCTTCCTAAGTATCCCTAAGGCTCCTTCAGTTTGTAATACCCTCTATGCTTTGATGGCATTTTGGTTAAGCATTTAACACATTCTGACTAGACTACTGACTGAAAATTCCCCTGGTGGATTTCTTTTTTAAGTTTTAATTCTTCCGGTACATGGACAAATAAATAAAAACTTGAATTTCTTAGTCAGCAGCTGGTTTCCATTCCTCTTCAAAGGTCATCCATTAACCAAAGATCTGTAAACTGCTGACTCCAATAACCTCCTTTTAGCCTTCATTCCACCTGCGGTAAGTAGGAGCTGCCTGCAACCAAAAACTGTTTCTACATGAAAGTGTGTACTAAATCTCTAACTACTTTACAGATCCACTATAACACAGACCTTGTTCAAAATTAAGGCATGTATGCACATAAATTTCCTAGTTGTATGTCAATGTTATTCTTAACTGCATTAATTTATTTATACAACAAGCAATGAGAGGGAAAAAACTATTAGTTACCAAACATAAGCAACACAAGAATACAGACCCTCAAAGAGCTCACAGTCTAGCTGGGGTGTTAGACATATAAACAAGTATCCATTTAAATATTAACTCCCTAAGTGTGAAGTGTTGCTGCAATCATCCACAGTTAATAAAATGTTAAATATTAGTTGAATTTAATGTACTCATCCAGTCAACAACAGCTGTTTTCCTTCCACGCCTCTTCCCAGAGATCAATCACATGGACCACTGACCCGTAAACTGCTGAATTCAAAACACAGCGAGGACTCACCAACACATCGACAGCAGTAAAGAGAGGTACAGCCAGAAGTGAGGAGCCAGAAAGGCTTCTAGATTATTTCTGAACTGCATTTTAAAGGATGAGTACTGGTTTGGGGGAGACAAAATCTATACACAACTCGCAGAAGATGAATGTTCCTTCTGCTCTCTTGTTTCCACAAGGCTCATCTTAAATTTCTAAAATGTCCCCTCTCTAGACCTCAGGTATTAGACCAAGACAGTAAAAGCCCTTGGTATTTGTTACATCCTCTTGTCTTTTTTCAAAATTTATTACATGTAAAATGTTTAATCAACAGTTGATGAGTTTATCAAAAGCTTTAGAGGTTTTTTTTTTTGATAACCCAAAACATGTCTATTACCAGGCAAATGCATAAAGATGTTATCCAACAATTAAATACTACATCAGTAAAAAGGAATGCACTATTAATATACACAAACAATATGGATGAATCTCAAAAATACTGTGCTAAAGAAGCCAGATTTTTTAGACTACATAAGACATAAGTGCATTTACATAAAATTCTATAAAGTGCAAACTAGCCTATAGTTTTGTACCTGAGAAAAGAATTGTTGAGAAGAAGAGAAGGATTACACAGAGTAGGAGGAAACCTTTTGGGGGCAATGGATATATACACTATATTGATTATGGTAACAGTTTCACAGATGTATACAAATGTCAAAAAAATACTAAATAGTATACTTTACATAAGCAGTTTTGAAGATAATGTATACCACAGCAATGTTTAATAGTAAAAAAGGGGAAGCAATCTAAACGTCCATTTAGTTGACAGGTTGGTAAGTAATATATTCACCAATGAAACAACAGAATATTATGCAACTATTTTTTTAAAAATGTAATGATGGTGGGCACACTTCTTCTACTTCATTAACAGGCAAAAATGTTTTATATAGTCATTTGATGATCAGCAAAATCAAAAATATATCCAGCTCTAGAGGAAAAGTAGTTAGATATCAATCCAATTTTAGAAGAGATAAGGGATATTAAAATCTGGTCTAATACCTTCATCTTATACACAGAAAATGAGAACAACTACTTATCTGAATAAAAAAAGTAGACTTTCCCATAAGATCATGAAGCTATTCTAGTGCATCATCCTGATTTCCCTTCTAACTCCTTTCTCAGACATATGGCATGCCTCAGTTCTCTGACACATTACCCCTTGTGCTTTCTCCCTACCATGTCTGCAACTAACTTGTTATGATCTTGAGCAAATAAATTAAACCCTGAAACCCTTTTAGCCAGTTGATCTACAAGGTCACCTTTAAATCCATGATTATAAGACTCCCTAAGGTGCTAAAACCAGTTATATCCATATCAATGAATTCCTAGTATAATTTCTGAATATAAATATATGATAGCAATACTGCTTATATAGATTACCTATCTGATCTCCAAATTAACTATGAACAAAGGACTAAGTGGTATTCTTACCTTGCCATAACTGTTCATACTTCTATGTCCTAGGAGAAAGTGCTTTTTACTACCTAAGTACAGAATTGAACAAGTGTGAATTTAAAGCTGATAAATACACATGGTTATTACCATCACATATGAATATCAAAGCGCCTAGAGAAGTTATTGAACATTTTCACTGCAAATTGTCTCTGTGTTCTGGTACTGCCTCAGAAGCCATATTCCCTAAGATTCTCCAGAACAGCAATATCATTTTCCATGGTGGCTTCATATATTTATGCCTATAGTTGCAAAAACGGTATTAAAAGAAGGGTAGCCAAACTCTCATCAGAATGCCTACCCTAAGTTTGTATACTTTACCTGTCATTTGCTTCTGCTGAGTATAAACATACAGGGATACTAAATTTACTCAAGCATATACACAGTGATCTAAACAATCACATAGTAATTCAGCTGTGAAAATAAATTATTGGCACTTAAGCAAATTATATGAAAATACTAATATACATTAAAGGAATGTCCTTTCCCTCTTAATTAGATATAAAGTAGAACATCCGGGGCACCTGGGTGGCTTGGTGGGTTAAGCCTCTGCCTTTGGCTCAGGTCATGATCTCAGGGTCCTAGGATTGAGCCCCACATCAGGCTCTCTGCTTGGCGGGGAGCCTGCTTCCCCCTCTCTCTCTGCCTGACTCTGCCTACTTGTGATCTGTCTGTCAAATAAATAAATAAAATCTAAAAAAAAAAAAAAATAAGATAAAAATTTTTAAAAATAAAATAAAGTAGAACATCCACTGCTAAATATAGTGAGGAAGAATTTGGCTTAAAACAACAATAGATGCAAACGTGTCATTTTAGAAAGGCTTACAGATTTCAGAAAAGCCTCAGAAGTCCTTGGAGTAATGTTGAGTTTACAGCTTTCTTCCGTGAGTGAGGTGGATGAGCACACGGTGAAGAACACAAGATTGATTATCAAGTAACGTAGGTTTTCTAAGCCTTAATTTCCCTCAACGATAAAGCCGGGAAGAAGGGGATATGATAGGTGTGCCTATTATACTTTATGGTGTTACTATAAAGATTAAATGAAGTAATGTAAGCAAATAATTTTATATAGTGCCAGGACACACAGTTAATGACTGTTCTTACTACTACAACTAACAGTACCATAACCTTAGGTATTCTACATGGAGAAGTTAAAGAGCCAGTTAAAAGTAAGTTATCCACCCATCCTCTAGAAGAGGAAGGGGTAAGCAAACTATAGCCGGCTCAACAACTCAGTTGTTTGGTCTGCTATACAAATAAAGGAAGATTTTTACATTTTTAAATAGCTGAAAAAAAATTACAAACAAAGTTGCTCTAAACATTACTATTTTTAAGCTCTAATACCACTACTGGTATATACTAACAACATGAAAAGGTCTCCTTAGGATGAACATTATTTTTTTTAATGAATATGTATTTTTTTATTTTTTTTAAGATTTTATTTATTTATTTGACACAGAGAGAGAGATCACAAGTAGGCAGAAAGGCAGGCAGAGAAAGAGGGGGAAGCAGGCTCCCCGTTGAGCAGAAAGCCCAATGCCAGGCTCGATCCCAGGACCCTGAGATCATGACCTGAGCCAAAGGCAGAGGCCTAACCCAATGAGCCACCCAGGTGTCCCTTAATGAACTTATATTTTAACAGGACAAGTAAAAAACAAGAAATGAAATCGATGGTAAAGTTAAATCCCAAAAGGAATAGAAAACTCAGTCACATCCAATGTCACTGATCCTCCAAGCTAACTGGTCATTTTGGGGGGAAAAGAAAAGTTGACGTAAAGGAAGGTATTAGGAAGTTACAGGAAGCAATAAAAGTGCAAAAAAGAGCAGAATATGCTCGACCTACTTACAAGTAGACAGGAGAAGGAAGGAAATGAGAGAGAATATGTAATAATAATAGAAATCATAACTTATGGGATGTAAATCAGCAAAGGATAAAGTTTGATCATAATACAAATAAAAACAGGAGTTCAAAATCTTGTCCATTACTCTCCTCCTCTCCCTTTCCCTTAAGGCCTTGTCTGATTTTGAGAAAACATCATAAGGAAAATGTTTCAAGATTTCATTAAGTGTCTATAAAGAATCTGCTCCAGATATTAAATAAAATTTAGAATGTTAAAGGAGCAAAAGAAACAGAAATCACATTGAGAGAACTGACAGGAAAGGTAAACCTGCAAGAATATTAAATTACTTTAAAAAATTACAAAGTAACATACAAATCAAGTAGATAGTAATTCTGTTGGCAGAAAGAAAGGAAGGCAAAGGAATTCATATTCCAGCTTGTGAGGAAGGACTGTAGCATGGAGCTTGAGAAAAGTCTGAAACACCAGGAGGGTAAACTGGAAAAGGAATCAAACAGGGATGAATGAATATAGGCAAATAGCATTAAAAATATGTATATATAGATACAAGCAAGTAGCATTAATGAATTTGTGAGTTAGCAAGTAGCTAAAATCAAAAATGTACCCTATCTAGAATAATTATGCTATTTTCTATAGCAATCCAACATAGAGATAACAAGCAGTTGGACAGACTAAAGAAGTATGGAAACTGTCAGAGCTGACAGAGCAAAAAGCCAAGATGGTTAGGCTTTCCAGCACATTATTAGGAGTGAGAATGAAATTACTGACAATAAATTCCTGGCTGTAGAATGGAAAATGAAGCCAGAAGGAAGTTGCCAAGTTAGGAAAATAGGCAAAAAATGAGACTAGTCTAATTATAATCAAAAATAAAATATGAGTATTCAAGAGGCATTATAAATTAGAGGAATGTATTTCTGTGGTATTTCATTAAAGCATTCTCGTGATTGGATGACTGTGAATATATGAAGAATGGTAAAATTAAACAGTGAAGTACAAGTACATTTTCTACTCTTAAAATACAAAAAAAGAATTCTCCTAACAAATTACCATCGTGTAAAAACCAGGGTAGAGGACAAAATCCATCATAATAAACCTAGAATCTCACCAAGCTGAAATAAAATTATTTCAAGATTCCAAAAAGAAATACTCAAAGGATTTAGAGATACAAAAATATCTAAAATAGTCCTTAAATACTACACAGTACCACACAAATACCCACCCTGAAATTTACAGGAAATTTCACAGGAAAGCCACACACACAAAGGCATTATAGCATGAAATGACTGACTGATTATCAGAATATAGAATTTCCAATTCAATCAGAGTTGGTTGACTCATAGTTCAAATAGAACTGGTTGTACTATATCAACAAAGTAGGCATGGATTGACAAATCAACTCTTCAAACAGATCTACTATTTGTTAAATTGAGACTCTGGCTGTGAAACTCTTTTCTAGACTGATTAATAGCTTAGGAGAGAAAACAGTTCAGGACTCATGTCTCCACATACTTTTAACTATTTATATGTCTTTTTGCAGAAGGCTACTTAATAAAATTTAAGTACTTACTAATATCATCTTCATGATAAATGACAGAATGAAAGGGCAGAGTTCGGTCTTTAATATATCGCTCTGCTGGCTCAACATAAAATGTGCCACCACGAGTCTGGATGAATCCTTCAAATCTTCCATCAATAACGGACCCATGGCTAAAGCTTCCTTCTTCACCTGTTAATGAAAGCAACAAACACTTGAAAAATTAATTTTCACGTAAATGTTAAATTCGTTCTCCTTTAAAAAGCCATTCTTACATATCTTAACCCACTGAGCCACCCAGGCGCCCCTTTTCTTACATATTTTAAAAACTTGAATACAAATTTATTGGGGAAATTAATTTTCACAAAGAATATATCAAGCAGAATTTGAGATGTGAACAGCAACTAGTACTTAGTTAAAGTCTATATAATTACTAGATAACAACAGTGAGAAGAGAACATCTTTTTCATTGACAATCACATTCCCAGCATCTAAGTACAGTACCTGGCAAGAATTCAATAGTCATTCAATAAATAATTGTTAAATTAACTTAAACTCGGAAAGAGACAAGCAGATCCACTGATAAAATATGCACTTCCAAAACACAGATTTTAAAGTTTCTTTAGAGGAGCACCTGGGTGGCTCAGTCAGTTAAGCTTCTGACTCTTGATCTCAACTCAGGTCTTGATCTCACAGGGTCATTAGTTCAAGAAGAAAGGAAGGAAGGAAGGAAGGATGGACGGACGGGAGGGAAGGAAGGAAGGAAAGAAATAAAGAAAGAAAATAAAGTATCTTTTGAGTTTTTGCTCTAATCACCATAAGTAAAAAAGTTCTTTTCCCACCTGACATAATCTGCATGAAACTTTTGGCTTCCTTTTTTTATAAATACATTTTTAAAATAAGTAAGTATCAAATATCTCAGAAGTAGTTTGAACAAAAGCATACCAACAATCCTTTGTAATTTGTAATACTGTCCCATCAATTATACTTCTCTAGTGAAAGAAAATACAGGATAAAAAGGATATTTTCAGATATTCACAAAGAAAAACTGAGCGCCAGCCATCAAATTATATGAAGAAATGGAAAGTAGGAGGATGGTGCATTAAAAGTTAAATTTACCTGTTAAAATTTCCTCATTAAAATAAGTATCAGGCTTTCCACAATTTCTAAATTGTAGATTAACATTAATTAACTGACTGTGAATTAACTTAGGACTAAAGTTAAGAACCCAAGACACTGGTATTTTAAACAACATGATTTCTATCTGCAAACTCATTTAGTCTTATACTCTTCTTGACCATCACCTAGCAAAGAAAGGTAGACACTACAAAGTTTCTGCCAAGAAAGATAAATGATCAAAGGAATAATGGTTTAATATCGAAAGTTTAGACTGATGGAAAAACACTTTACAGAAAACTTTTAATTTATTAACAAAGTTTCATCTACAAGTAAGAAATTCTAAGTACAGAAATAAAATTTTTAATAACTTAATTTTCCATAATGTTATGATTTTGAGTGAAGATCTAATATATAGAAATGAAATTTAACTTTAGTTAACTTTGTCTTAATAACTGAGAATCATCTTGAGTATTTATTAATATACAGTTATAACAATATTTTGAACCTCTCTAATATCTCCAGAAGATTTGACTGTTTTTTCCATACTACTAAACTGTCAAATGTAACTTTTTCTTGGGTTAAGTGTACTCCCCATCGCCCTATTACCTTTTTTTTTTTTTTTAAGATTTTATTTATTTATTTGAGAGACAGGGATCACAAGTAGGCAGAGAGGCAGGCAGAGAGAGAGGAAGGGAAGCGGGCTCCCTGCTGAGCAGAGAGCCCGATGTGGGACTTGATCCCAGCACCCTGTGATCATGACCTGAGCCGAAGGCAGAGGCTTTAACCCATTGCGCCACGCAGGCGCCCCACCCTATTACCTTCTTAATCAGTTGTAGTAAGAGAAATTTGTTAGAATTGTGAACACAGTAGTTTGGAGAACATTCTAAAGTCTTTTCAGAAATCTTCATGAAGTCATTATACACATCTGATCAAATCTGAAAAAGTCAGTTCAGAAATTGGAACAGCAGGTAGCTCTAAAGATTATATGTACCTCTGTGGCCCCCTGTTCTTTACAGCCCTAGGACTGAGGCTGGGGTCCATCTTGTTCTGAGACTGAACACCAGCAGTACCTTTCAGGCTCACTTCAAGAAACAGACGACTCCACGCCATGGTAGGCTGTACAACAATGAAGCTTTAGAATTCTTTGCGCAGTGATGGAAATGACCAAAAAATAATAATACAAAGGCAAAACCTGATCTCTCCCAATTCTTTTAAGTATCTAAATATTTTTTTTCTCATGACAAAATTCCCAAAGTGTTTTGTTATAAACCACATTTTCATTTCTTAACAAATGAAATTTGGTGGTATTTAAAATCGAGACATACCATGTTGTTATTTCACTTTTCATTGCTTTAGCTGCTTAATATTTAAGCTTTGCTTCAATGCTACCTTTGTCTATACTTCGAATCTTCACAAGTCTATTTCATTTTGTAGATCTGAATGACTGAAGTTGTTTCTCAGCTGAAGTATGCTAAGACTTAAATGTTAAAGAATGTTGTGTAACATTTATCCAATAAAGTCTTGATTTAAAAAAAAAAAAAAAAAAAGAATTGTGAACACAGCAAATAGATTCTGAGGCCCAAAAAGGATTTTTCTATGAATGACTTTGTCCTTTTTTTTGGGAGGGGGGGGGCTATTAAGATGATCTTTACACTTTCCCCTTTAGGTTTCTTCTCTTTTCTTATAAAACACAGCTAATGCTTTGCTAACAATCATCTGGGTGCATGGGTGACTCAGTTGGTTAAGCAACTGCCTTCAGCTCAGGTCACGATCCTGGAGTCCTGGGATTGAGTCCCACACCAGGCTCCCAGCTCCATGGGGAGTCTGCTTCTCCCTCTGACCTCCCCTCTCATGCTCTCTCACTCTGTTTCTTTCTCTCTCTCAAATAAATAAATAAAATCTTTTTTTAAAAAAAATCTAACAGTCATAGGTATTGAGAGAATCACAACTACATATCTTTCAGAAGCTAGGCACTGTGTAATTCAATATTAAATATACATATAGAGATAGGTCCAAGGGTTACTTTATTCTTCAAAGACTTATCCTTCATAATACATTTAAATCTCCTCAGGAATTATCCCACCTCTCTGAAATATATGCCTATGCCTCAAAATATATGTGTTTCTTTGTACAGAAAAAACTAAAGAAAGAGATCTTTCTAAGATTCAACTTACCATAAATATGTCCAGTGTAAATATGAGAGGTATCATAATCAAGTACTTTATTTGATGTTTCTACTTTAAATTCATCACTGAAAAGAGATGTATCCCGCTTCATTCGTAGGTTGAAATGTCTACAAAACAGGATGGAAAAGGGAAAAAATGAAAAGGATCCAAATTTTAAACATTTTTTGTTAAAAATTCTGCAAAATATAAACTGTTTCACACCATTTGTCTACCTGGAAATATAAGATTTTTCTTTAAAAAAAATTTGCTCTAAAATTAAATCTAGTAGCTACAATGCAAATCGAAATTATATATAATTAAACATTAACTGTCTAAGACATATTAAAAATTAAATGCCAAAAGGCTGATTCCCACATTGTAAAACAAGTTAATTCCAACAGCAACTAAGTTGCTTGGACATAAAAACAAGCTTCTTGACCCAATTACTATTATTTACCACTACCTGTCCTTCCTCTTTAGTAATTCTGCAGCTTTGCCATTTTCCCCTACTTTTCACAACTTAAACAATACCTTAAACAGTGGGGGAGGGGAGTCGGGAGAGGGTGGTGTGGTTATGGACATTGGGGGGGGCGGTATGTGCTGTGGTGAGTGCTGTGAGATGTGTGGACCTGGCGATTCACAGACCTGTACCCCTGGGGATAAAAATACATTATATGTTTATTTTTTAAAATTTTAAAAATTAATAAAATTTTTTTAAAAAGAAGAATATAAGACCACTACGGTCGGGAAGACCCCACCTCTTAGGGATGGTTCTAACTGCTTTCACCTTGTTGTACAGGAGCAGGAGAGAGGAAACATCAGTCTCCATGAGAGAAGGACAGAACAAGGAGACAGGAGGAGCCTGGCTGCCATCATGGCTGCGGTGCATTCTGAGTATCTGACTGGAAGGGCCATGGCTGGGTTTAACGCCCGGCTCCCATCATCTGGGAATTCTTGTGTTTTTTTTTACAAATGGTTCCACATTTTTGTTTTGTACTGAGCTCCTTCAATTATGTACCCGGTTTTGAGGGAGAGACACTTTGAAGAGAGTTGTGACCCTTTAGTGTTTGAGCTGTTGGCGTGCTGACTGGAAGCTAGCCCTGACTGAGGTCATTTTGATCAGAAAAAAAATTTTTTTTAATCATGCTAAACTGTGTGGCAGTCAGAGAACAAACTGAAGTGATAAATACATATTTTGTGGGTGAGCCTTGAATAAAATATTTGATTCATTTAAAAAAAAAGTGGCATCTGTATTAATGACTCTCCTCAGAAAAGCAACTAAGCATGCTCTTTCTCTTACATATACATACACACACAACTCGTTTCAACTTCTATATGTTTTCCCTAGGGCTTCTAATTCTTCTAATTATCATTAGACCTTCCTCAATTTAATTTGAGAAGCCCCTGATGACCAGTATCGAAAGACCATTATCTTAGCCGAAATCTTACTCATTTTCAATGGTCCTCTATAAAAGACAAAGACCAAAAAACTGAGGTAAAATTAAATAAAGAATCTAGGGTTTGAATCAAACTATGAATCAAATCTTATGCCTAAAATCAACTAGCCCAGGATTCCAATCTCTTAAATAAAGATAATAAATTCTATCTTGTAAAAATCCTTTTAAGGATGATAACTTATAATACATGTAAAGTCATTAACACAGCACCTGGCACAGAGGAGCTACAAAATAAATGGCAACTAATTAGCTATCATTACTAAACCCTTAAACATATTTCAAGTCTCTTCTATAACTGTTAAAAGAGTCTGCACATAGCACAATTTCTCCCCAATGAATCTGAACCAAAGTGTTCAATTAGCAACCCCCAAATGTTAGTAGGATGTAGAGTAACTGGAACCGCCACACATTGCTGGTAGAAGTATAAAATGGTACGATCACACTTCAGAAAACTGACAGTTTTTTTGAGGTTAAACATGAAAACCCCTATAATCCACAATTCTACCCCAAGAGAAATGAAAATATAAAACATAACTCCACAAAAACAAACTAGACACAAATGTCCATAGCAATTTCATTCAAAATATACAAAAACTGGAAATCAGTTTTTCAGTTAGTATCAACAAGTAGAGTTTAAAAGACTGTGGCTTATTCGTACAATGGCAAACTATTCAGCAATAAAAAATGCCAAACTACTGGGGTGCCTGGGTGGCTCAGTGGGTTAAAGCCTCTGCCTTCAGCTCAGGTCATGATCCCAGGGTCCTGGGATCGAGTCCCGCATCAGGCTCTCTCCTCAGCGGGGAGCCTACTTCCTCCTCTCTCTCTCTCTGCCTGCCTCTCTGCCTACCTGTGATCTCTGTCAAATAAATAAAGTAAAATCTTTAAAAAAAAAAAAAAAAAGAAGCCAAATTACTAAAAATATGTACTTTTGTGAAGATACAAAAGAACATATATAGTATAATTGCATAGAAACGTAATTCTAGAATAAGCAAAAACCTATCTACAGTGACAGAAAGCAGATCGGTGGCTGTCTGGGGTGAAGAGAGACTAAGAGCAAAAGGGGATGAAGGAACTTTTTGCTCAGAGGGACATGTTCTATATCTTGATTTGAATGGTGGTTACACAAATATATACATTTGTCAAAACCTAACTCACGCTACACACATGAAATGAGTACAGTTGACCTTTCAACAACACAGATCTAAAGTGCATGGGTCCACTTATCCATGGATTTTTTTTCCCATAAATATAATGCAGTATTGTTTTCTTAATAACATTTTTTCTCTAGCTTACTTTAAGAATACAGTACCTAATACATAAAACATACAAAGTAGTATTCATCAACTGTTTATATAATCAATAAGACTTGCAGTCTTATTGATGATATAATCAATAGTAGTTGAGTTTTGGGGGAGTCAAAAGTTGTACAAGGCTTTTTGGCTGTGTCAAGGGGTTGGTGCCCCTAACTCCCACATTGTTCAAGGGCCAACTGTATATTTTATGTAAATTATACTTTGTGCTCGCTTCAGCAGCACATACACTAAAAATATATATATAAATTAAACTTCAATAAAGTTTATCTTGAAGGGAAAAAATCCATTTTTCAAGTAAATAAGGGTCGACAGGGTAGCTTCATTAGCTTCAGATAGTTGTGTCCCTTTTTCAACTTTTTCTATTTTATATTTTCCTTAATTTCATGTCAATCTTGGTACTCCTTTATTTTGAGGTTGTATTCATTTACTACTAGCCTAAAACTGTCACCAAAAAACTCCAAAAGCTTCCAGGGCTATGACAAAGACTCCAGGTTAGGAAAAGGATCCTTAGAGCCTTAAGTTTTCCATCGCCTGGCACAAGTAATCAAAAGTCAAACATACCTTCTAAACGGAACTCTGCAGACAAGGTTAAAAACAGACTACCCTGAACAAACAGGAATCCTGCCTGAATTCTTACTACACATCCTGACTTTTCAAAAAACTTCTTCTGTTAACAGGAAATTCTTGATCATATATGAAGGTATAAATAAAACATTATTTTTTGAAAGATCACAATATTTTGAAAAATCATCAACTTATCACTATATATACTTTTAACTCACTGTACAAATACTATCTGAAAAAGAGCATCTTTGCTAAATGGATTAAAACACTAAAAGTCCAAGGGCTTAGTATATTTACCATTCAAGATTCATTATTCAGCAAAATTATTATACCTATAACCATTATAAGCAAGAGTATATTCTATATGCAAAAAGGGGGGGTATAAGCTTCAGAAAGAAGTTAAGCTCAGTGTAAGAACAATCTATGCTACACTCCCTACCCCTCAAAAAATAGTTTTACATCACTTAAAATGTTTAAGCACATAGAAACCCTAGAGGAAGTTAACAGAAAATTTAAGAACACTTGAAGTAGTTCCCTTCCAACCCTGATACCGGCAGCGTAAGAAAATCATCTCATATGTACAAAACATTATTCTCCATACTGATTTAAATTGGACTATACTATATATAAAATCAGTTCTCAATTATCCATTCACAATCAAGTAGCAGTATAGATAATGAAACAAAAAAATCAAACTAAGATCATACCCCCCGCCAAATGCATTGCTTTTATTTACATTAATTTGCATCTAAAACATGTATCAACAGAAGAGGTAATGGTACAATAGTGAGCCTGAACGGCAGGTAAATGGTAAAAACAAACAAGACTGAATTCAAGTCCAACACAATCTATGAAATAGACAAACTACGAAAGAATAATTAGAAGCTAGACGTAATTTACTCCATTAATTAAGTCACTAAATTCCAATTCTTTAATTTTAATTCCACTACCATCTGTTTAATACATATCTTTACACTATTTTAATATTTCTATGAATTAAAAATTCTTCATAACATTCCTGTTGGATAACATATTACAAAATAATTAGCTAACCACATTCTACCTTCCCAGTTTCTCAACAAGCCCTGAATAAAAAACAATCTGAAAACACAATGTGGTTTTTTAATTGTTTACACTTTTGGTTCAAAGATAGAAAAACTACAGTGACCACTGCCTTATAAAAATCATTGTATTCTGGGAAAAGTTTGATGGTTCATTAAATATCAAAGACAGAATTATTATATGACCCAGTAATTCTACTGCTAGGTATATATAACCAAAGGAATTAAAATCAGGGACTCAAACAGATTCTTGTACACCAATATTAATCATAGCATTATTCACAATAGCAAAATATGGAAACAACCCAACTGTCCATCAATAGATGGATTTTTTAAAATGTACATATGGTTGGAGTACATATACAATGGATTATTCAGCCTTAAAAAGTAATGAAACTCTGTTATGTGCTACAACATGGATGAACTTGAAAAAACTTCACTAAGTCAGACACAAAAGACATACTATGGCATGATTCCACTCATCGGAGAGACCTACAAGAGGTAAATTCATAGAGAAAGAAGGTAAAATAGAGGTTATCAGGGACTGCTGAGAGGGCAGAAAAGGGGAATTGTTGTTGTTGTTTTTTTTAAGATTTATTTATTCATTTATTTGACAGACCGAGATCACAAGTAGGTAAAGAGGCAGGCAGAGGGAGAGAGGAGGAAGCAGGCTCCCCGCTGAGCAGAGAGCCCAATGTGGGGCTCGATCCCAGGACCCTGGGATCATGACCTGAGCCGAAGGCAGAGGCTTTAACCCACTGAGCCACTCACGTGCCCCAGGCAATTATTGTTTAATGGGTAAAGTATTTCTGTCTGAAGACCTCCTCCTGTGTCGTCTTGAATATCTAATTGGAAGCAAGACCCAGATACAAACACAATGATATGTCCAGAGACCATATGGTGTTGGTTATGATGTTGTGGGCCCTCGTATTTTCCAAACCTGTCCATTTGCCAACTACTTTGACTGTAGAGCCATGTCCACTGGAGCCCGTTCTCAATCAGCTTGTACTCACTTGGAGAGACATATGAGTAGGTTTGATGACCTGGTTAAACATGGTCTGTGTGCCTTACAAAAGACACTTCGTGCAGAACAGGACCGAACTACAAAGAATGTTTCCACTGGAATTGTTGGTAAAGACTTGGAGTTTACTACTTAGGAGGAGGCTGATGTATCTCCATTCCTAGAAGGTCTTGAAGAAAGACCACAAAGAAAGGCACAGCCTGTTCAACCTGCTGATGAACCTGAAGAAAAGGCTGATGAACCAATGGAACATTAAGTCACAAACCAACCAGTCTTTATGTGTATTACCAACTATGTAAGAATGTGGAGCACGTACTGATGACAGTAATCTATACTTTGAACCAAAAGATGCAGGGTGGTCTTTTGGTATGTTTTAGGAATCAATCCAGATGTGTTTTTCCCAAGCAACTTGTCTGAAATCATGTAATGGTGTGCATTTTTCTTTGAGGGTCTATATAATCATTTTCTAGAAAGTACAGTTATCTGTACTAATATTTTTGTATGAAGAACAGCGTTTTGTGGTCTTAAAGACAACTGTGAAGTAAAATTGTTTCACCTGCTTGTAGGGGGAAAAAAAGAATTTCTGTTTGAGAAGATGAAAAAACTCTGAAAATGGACAGTGGTGGTAGCTGCACAACACTATGAAATGTACAACTGAATTGTTCACTTAAAAATGGTTAAAACAGTAAGTGATATGTTATTTTGCCATAATAAAAATAAATAAGTAAATTTTTTAAATCATTGTATTCAAAAGACTTGGAGAATAAGATAAAATTGTGTGGCCAGAGATATCGTTCTTGGTGATAAAACCTCCAAGAGAACCAACTGAGACAGTGATATTGAGAAGATAATGAGAATATAACAATCTTCCCAAATGTATATAGGTTTACGATTTTCAGAGCATTTTTACCTATGTTACTATATCTTATCCTCAGAGTAACACTGCAAAGGAGTCATGATGAGTATTTTTATCAAAGGGTATGACTCAAGGTCACAAGACTAGACTTAGGACTAGAACTTCAGTATTCAGCTGCTGCATCTTGCTCCTTCTACGATACCACAAATGCATCTCAAGCATGTGATTTAAAAAGTCAAGCTAGGGCGCCTGGGTGGCTCAGTGGGATAAGCCTCTGCCTTCGGCTCAGGTAATGATCTCAGGGTCCTGGGATGGAGCTCCATATCCGGCTCTCTGCTCAGTGGGGAGCCTGCTTCCTACTCTCTCTCTCTGCCTGCTTCTCTGCCTACTTGTGATTTCTGTCTGTCAAATAAATAAATAAAATATTTTTTTAAAAAGTCAAGCTAATACACTCTGAGTGCTGTAGTAGTCTTAATGCAGTATTATCAGTCTCTGAAAACAAGTCATCTTTTAAAATCTGAACAAATGCAAATAAGATAATGAAATAAAAATATAACCTTATTTAATTCTCACTGAAAATTCTATATACTACCATAAGAAATTTTCTTTTTTAATGGTTAAGCCACTTTCAGGATTAAAGCTAACCTCTGTCTCCTTTTACTATGTTTCTTTCAGTAAGTTTAGTCTTATTATTATAATTATCATTATCATTATATAGCACACTGTCATCAAAGAAAAACTTTAGATTGTCTTTGGGAAGAAAGATGCTCTGTACAAAGAACATTACTTGCACCTGGAATGTTTTTGTACCTTTAGATTTAGCCACTGTACTGATTCTACTGATCAACAGTATTTTGTCCCTCATATTGATTATAGTATTTCTACTGTAATTCTTTCTTGTTTTCCTCAGTGGCATTACAGTAAAGATGTAAAGAATGCAGTGAAATTATAGGAGGGCAAAATCAGTTAACAAATAACAGTAATTTGAAAAAACAAATCAGATTCCAATTCTCTAACTTCACTGTTTTGAGGATCTAGTTGTATTATATGATAATAATAGCTGGTTTTCCTTTCTAGGCTTTAGAAAGGCACTCTTCAACTAAAGAAACAGTAGAGGTACCAGAACAACAAAATAAATTTTGTTTAGGATAGGACTCTATAAAAATTTCTGGAAGTTTCTGTACCCTCTACATCTTTATATGAAGAAGTATCTCTTCTATATATTAGAACACTAAGAATACAGTACAAAAAGAAGTTGCCTTTATCCATACAGCTGCTATTTTGGCTAATGAGAGTATGGCTCTGATTCTCAGAAGAAAACAACAATAGATAAAGGGTACATCCCTTGAACTGAAGCCATATTAGGACAAAAAGCCTCAACTAATGAAGTACCTTGGTAACACAGGGAAGAATCCTGAGAGCAAAAGCCTTGCTTTTTTAAAAGTACATCAGTATAATCCAGCAGTCCCAAAGACCAGAACTGTCATCATAAACAGAGGTCTATCATATCTAAATGGTACAGGTCTATGGTAGACCTGGCTCAATGACTCCTAGAAATAAAACTTTACTACTTAACAGGACATCCCTTCACTTTATTCTTAATAAAGATCCCTGAGTCTCCAACCAAATTATTTTTTAAGACAAGTTGCCAACATTTAATATGAGTCAAATATCTAGTTTACTTCCATGAGTACACTTTATGAAACAGAAAAGTCCTTTTTTCAAATGACCTTTAAAAAGTGTGTGTGTGTGTGTATCTATTTTTTTAAAGGATAAAATGAATGGATTGGTAGAAGGGGAAAGGGCACAGTCAGCCCACAGGCACCACAGTGGGCAGTACCTGAGGCAATCACCCCAGAAATTCTAGGGCTATATAGTTTGAAAGATCTAGTTCCAGGCTTAACTGTTGTCCTTGAGGTCAATTACCCTAAATAATCAAAAACCCATATATGAGAATCCCCAATGAAGATAAAAGTAAAACTAAAACCTGAGCTAAAATGAGTAACTTTTGCCCTCTGTAAGAAGACAAACAGATCATTAGTTTAAGTCTTTCCCATACAAAGGAGAGCCAAGGGGAAGAATCCGCCATAATGGCATCATCACAGAACACAAGATTTACATGTATTTTACATTATGTAAGAATAAGTAGATTTATCTATTGGAGAGGGGGAAAAAAAGTTTCTGTAAACACCTCTGACTTTATGCAACTATGTTATGTTAACTAAACAACTGGCAAGCAAAACTACTGAATATAGGCATACCTCTTGTTTTTGAAGATTTTATTTTTAAGTTCAGGCCCCGACATGGGGCCTGAACTTAAAACCCCAAGATCAAGAGTCGCATACTCTAACTGACTGAGCCAACCAGGAGCCAGCCCCCAGGCATACCTCATTTGATTGTACTTCATTTTATCATGTTTTGCAAATAGTGTGGTTTTTTTACAAACTGAAGGTCTGTAGCAGCCCTGAATCCAAGTCTATTGGTGCTATTTTTCCAACAGCTTTTGTTCATGTCATACCTCAGTGTCACATTTTGGCAATTCTCACAATAGTTCTAACTTATTCGTTATTATTGTATTTATTATGGTGATCTGTAATCAGTGATTACAACCTGCTAAAAGCTCAGATGATGCATTTAGCATTTTTTAACAAAGTATTTTTTAATTAAGGTATGTACTTTTTTTTTTTTTTTTACATATAATCCTATTGCATATTGAATGGACTAGGTACAGTATAAACATTAACTTTCAGATGTGCTGGAAAACCAAAAGATTATTTTGACTTGTTTTATTGCAATATTTGCTTTACTGCAGTAGTCTGGAACCAAACCTGCAATACTCCAAGACATGCCTCTATAAAACACTAAAACAATGATAGGATTTAAGAGTTATCCAGATATTTAACATAAATCAAACATACAAAATCATAAAGATCACTTGTATTATTAATTTCACAGACAGATAAGGTTGATATGACCTAGCTCATACAAATAAAATCAGAGTCTGAATCTGAACCAAAATCTCAAATATTAATTCAGAAAGATCTATGGACCCCATGTTCACTTAAGTATTTACAGTAGCCAAGATAAGTAGCCAAGATACAAACCTAAGTGTTCACTGATGGATGAAGATAAAGATGATGTGCTATATCTATGCAATGGAATACTACTTGGCCATAAAAAGGAAATCTTGCTATCTGCAACAACATGGATGGTATTTTGCTAAGTGAAATAAGTCAAAAACAGAAACACAAATGCCATATGATTTCACTTACATATGGAATCTAAAAAATAAAACAAAACAAACAAAGCAAAAACAAACTCATAGATACAGAGAACAGACTGGTGGATACCAGAGGAGAAGGGGTTGGGAGGTACACAAAATGGGTAAAAGGGATCAAGTGTATGGCAATGGAGGATAACTAGACTTAGGGTGGTAATTACTTCTAGTATATACAAATATGAAATCATAATGTTGTACACCAAAAACTTATATAATGCTATACACCAATCTTACCTCAAAATCAACAAATCAATAACAAATTAAAAAACAGGGAGGTGGGGTGCCTGGGTGGCTCAATGGGTTACAGTCTCTGCCTTCGGCTCAGGTCATGATCCCAGGGTCCTGGGATCCAGCCCTGCATGGACTCTCTGCTCAGCAGGGAGCCTGCTTCCCTTCCTCTCTCTCTGCCTGCCTCTGCCTACTTGTGATCTCTGTCAAATAAATAAATAAAATCTTAAAAAAAAAAAAAAACAACAACGGGGAGGAGAGCAGAAAATAAGATAGAATAATATCTAGCATAGAGAAGGGATTCCAAAACTTCTGAATTAATGAAGACTTGTCTGAGCAGCTAGCAGGTTATTCTTCATGTGGAAAACACTCTAAAACATCTCTATGATCATATCCCTTCAAACTACAATATTCCCTATTCCCATTTTGGGGGAAGCAGGAAGGAAATTTGCCCCTCTGCATCCAATTTCAATATTTCAGAGCTCTCTCTTGTTAAGATTTATTTATTTATTTATTTTAAAGATTTTATTTATTTATTTTGACAGAGAGAGAGAGATCACAAGTAGGCAGAGAGGCAGGCAGAGAGAAGGAAGCAGACTCCCTGCTGAGCAGAGAGCCCGACAGGACGAGGGACTTGATCCCAGGTCCCTGAGATCATGACCTGAGCTGAAGGCAGAGGCTTAACCCACTGAGCCACCCAGGCACCCAAGATTTATTTATTTATTTTAGAGAGAGGAAGAGCATGCCCACAAGTAGGAGGAGCAGAGGGAAAGGGAGAGAGAATCCCAAGCAGACTCTTTGCTTAGCACAGAGCTCTGATACAAGGCTCAATCTCACAACCCCAAGATCACAACCTGGGTCAAAACCAGGATATGGAGGCTTAACCAACTGTCCCACCCAGGCCCACCTCAGATCTCTCTCTTTTAAAGATAAAACCTATCATTATCTCTTCCCCATGCTCCTCAATTATTCTAATCCTATCCACATTTTCCAGTGCCCCTTTTAACTATCCAGACCCAAACAGGCCTAAGGATCCAAACACCTCTTCTAAGCTCTACTCCCAGACTCCACCCCATCCAACCTTGGCTATTCGAGCAGCTCACAAGTTTCCTTCCCTATTGGATAAGTACTACTCAGTTCTTATCCTAAATCTCCCTCCCACTTAAGATGAAGTTTCAGATGAAAGGGATGTACTGCTGCTCTGCTATTGCCAAACATTTGATAGTTTTCTGATTTGCCTCCCTGATTATCCCAACTTCCAGAAGAAAAAGAACAAAATGGTAAGAACTTCTACTTTGCAATTTATACCAATAAACTACGATTAACTGATTAATGATCAAGTGACAAGAACTTAGGAAAAAGATACCACCATCAGGGTGCCTCAGTGGCTTAGTCACTTGAGCCTCTGACTCTTCATTTGGCTGAGGTCATGATCTCAGGGTTTTGGGGCTGGGCATGATCTCAGGGTTTTGGGGCTGGGCTCTGTGCTCAGCAGGGAGTCTGCCTGAGAGTCTCTCCATCTCCTTCTGCCCCTCCCTGCTAAACTCCTGCATGCTCTAATAAATAAACAAATCTTAAAACTAAATAAATAAATAAAAGATACCACCTTTATCTTCTCACTTTATAGTTAGTAGGAAAAAAAAAAAAGCATATGATAGCAAAGGTTTCAATATAGCAGATTCTTAAATGTTCATGGGAAGCACAAGTAACATTTCCTATATGGGGACTTGAAACACAAAGAAGTGAAGCTGAATGACCATGTCTCAAAAATATCATCCAATATTATACTGGACAAAGTGACCTCTAAAGTCTCTCAAGATTTAGAATGTGAAAGGCTCACTCAGTTTGACAAGTGGGAGTAAGCTATTTGTAAAACTGAAATGTAAGAAGATTTTGGGAGTCACATATATGGCCTGAACAGTTTTACTATGAACCAAAAAAAAAACAAAAAACAATGAATACTGTTTATAACACAACTATTTGTCTCCTACTACCATTTCTAAGATTCTTGATATGCTATGTGTTCATACATAATCTGTTCATTCAGCATTGTTCTCCCAGAAATGAGTTTGTGAACCTAACTAATACAAAGTGATTATAATTTAAGATTTCAAAGATGCATACAATTAATTAAAATTAACTGATGTGTTTCTGCTTCACACATTTAAGTAAAAATTAGCCATGCTACACTCAAAAGACAACTGGAGTCCTTATAACCGATCACCACAGAATTAGTACAAATTGTAGTACAAATTAGTACAAATTGGCCAATATGCTCTTAAAACCAAAATGCCTAAAAATATATTGGCTATTTTCATGAATCATTAGAAATTCACACCAAAAAAAAAAAGCTATTTTGCTACCATAGCTATTTATATGTGACCATGATGTATCCAAATCTGGACTACCCTGTGCATTTAGATCCAGCAAAATCATCAAAACTAGAGAAATTCAATAAAGGGTAAATAATATAGATTAGGAATATTGCCAATGTTCACCATAACAAAAGCAAGAAGCACCAAATGACCATTCCCCTCCTTGAAATATTATTTCCCTTGGCTTCTGAGATACCACACTCTCAGGTTTTCTACTTTTCTTACCACTCATCAGGCTTTGCTTCCCCCCCAATCACCACCTAAACTTAAATTGTTGGCATTTAGTTCTCTCCTAGGCCCTCCTTATGAATTGCACAAAACATGTCCAAAACTGAATTTACGATTTCTCCTCAAATTTATACATGTTCCAATATTCCTTATCTAAGTGGACCCAGTAGCCACTCAGTTGCTCAAACCAGAAAGCAGTCCTCTTATAACTCCTTTTATACCTATTTATCAACCAAGCTCAATAAATTCTACCTTTAAAATGTCTTAAATTTATCCACTCTCCTTCATCACCTCTAACACCGGCTTAATGCAGGCTACCACCTCCCATGAGGACTAGTGCAACCGCCTCCTGAACAGCCTCAATGCATTTAGTTTAACTCCCTTCCAAATTATTCTTCAATTGCAGCCAGACTGAACTTTTTAAACCTTACACAGTTACTTATCATTAAAAACCTTCCAAGACTAAATAAAAGATTATTACCATGACTTACATAAACGCTCAGAGATGTGGCTCTTATTTACATCTACAGTCTTATTTGGAACCATTCTCCCTCATATTTTACACCCCCTCATATTACGAAATTCCTTCAATTCCATAAACATGCCACTTCTCATCTCATTATCCCTGCACATGCTATTTCCTCTGTTTCTTTGGCTAACCAACTCCTCTTCTGTTATCCCTCCAGGATCAGTTTAAATGCCATCTCCTAAGAGTAGCCTTCCCTGACCTCCAAACAAGATGGCATCCCCCAATGCTCCCACAGCAATCTTCTTAACATTCCTTTCTTAATATTTATCACAGCTGTTATTCCTAATCCAACACCTGCCTTTCTCAAGAATCCATAAACCCCTCACCAGCAAGGACCTGTCTGTTCAGTTACTCTATTACTAGTGACTACCTGGAATACATTAGGTGCTTAAAACATGAAAGTGGACTGAGTAAATTACAACATATTAAAACTGGAGAAACATCTCTTGTAGCTCAAATAAACTTAAAAAGAAATGCACAGGGGCACCTGGGTGGCTCGGTTGGTTAAGCCTCTGCCTTCGGCTCAGGTCATGATCCCAGGGTCCTGGGATCGAGTCCCGCATTGGGCTCTCTGCTCAGGGGGGAGCCTGCTTCCCCCTCTCTCTCTGCCTGCCTCTCTGCCTACTTGTGATCTCTGTCTCTCAAATAAATAAATAAAATCTTTAAAAAAAAAGAAAGAAAGAAAGAAAGAAA